>OZ019982.1:19091163-19253663 GCA_963970395.1 Ephialtes manifestator
GAATTTTTTGAAAAAAGGAGGTGGTCGCTTTAACTTTCGTAAAATTTAGTCTATTTTGCTAAATAGTTGTTTATAAGAGCAGGTGCACTCAATGTTGTTTGGTATTGAATTTGGGTCGAATCGGCAAAATGGTTCAGATTTTATGGAATTTTGAATTTTTCAAAAAATTGACATTATCGCTCTATTGTAACTTTTGCAAAACTTGAGATAGCGAGCTCAAATTTTGTATACAAATGAAACAATATTCAGCCATTATATATGTATAATTTAGTGACGAACGGTATGAAATTTTTGATTTTATGGAATGTTGAATTATTTTTCAAAATATCCGTTATCACATTTACTTCCTGAAACGCTCTAATAATAACGAAATAGAAAAAGGGAATTCACAACATGTTTATTTATATAATCAGAAATCAAAATACGTATTTTGAAATAAATAAAAATTATAAACATGAATAATATATATAAAATGTATTCCTTAATTTTTTTTTCAAAATTTATGTACGTTTATAAATATTCCGAAAAGTCATATTAAAATTTTTCAATTTTGCTATTTTTCATATATCAAAATACAAATTTCCAAATATAATAATAAAATATATAAACATAAATAATGTACACAAAATTTATAATCAAATGTATTCCTTTATTTTTATCAAAATTGATGTACGTTTATAAATATTCCGAAAAGTCATATTAAAATTTTTCAAATTTGCTATTTTTCATATATCAAAATACAAATTTCCAAATATAATAATAAAATATATAACCATAAATAATGTACACAAAATTTATAATCAAATGTATTCCTTTATTTTTTTCAAAATTTATGTACGTTTATAAATATTCCGAAAAGTCATATCTAAATTTTTCAAATTTGCTATTTTTCATATATAAAAATACAAATTTCCAAATACAATAATAAAATATATAAACATAAATAATGTACACAAAATTTATTATCAAATGTATTCCTTTATTTTTTTCAAAATTTATGTACGTTTATAAATATTCCGAAAAGTCATATTAAAACTTTTCAAATTTCCTATTTTTCATATATCAAAATACAAATTTCCAAATATAATAATAAAATAAATAAACATAAATAATGTACACAAAATTTATTATCAAATGTATTCCTTTATTTTTTTCAAAACTGATGTACGTTTATAAATATTCCGAAAAGTCATATTTAAATTGTTCAATTTTGCTATTTTTCATATATCAAAATACAAATTTCCAAATATAATAATAAAATATATAAACACAAATAATGTACACAAAATTTATTATGAAATATATTTCTTTATTTTTTTCAAAATTGACGTACGTTTAAAAATATTCCGAAAAGTCATATTAAAATTTTTCAAATTTGCTATTTTTCATATATAAAAATACAAATTTCCAAATATAATAATAAAATATATAAACATAAATAATGTACACAAAATGTATAATCAAATATATTTCTTTATTTTTTTCAAAACTGATATACGTTGATAAATATTCCGAAAAGTCATATTAAAATTTTTCAATTTTGCTATTTTTCATATATCAAAATACAAATTTCCAAATATAATAATAAAATATATAAACATAAAAAATGTACACAAAATTTAATAATCAAATGTATTCTTTTATTTTTTTCAAAATTTATGTACGTTTATAAATATTCCGAAAAGTCATATTAAAATTCTTCAATTTTGCTATTTTTCATATATCAAAATACAAATTTCCAAATATAATAATATAATAATAAAATATATAAACATAAATAATGTACACAAAATTTATTATCAAATGTATTCCTTTAATTTTTTCAAAACTGATGTACGTTTATAAATATTCCAAAAAAACCTATTAAAATTTTTCAAATTTGCTATTTTTCATATATCAAAATACAAATTTCCAAATATAATAATAAAATATATAAACATAAATAATGTACAAAAAATTTATAATCAAATGTATTTCTTTACTTTTTTTACTTTTTAATTAATTACGAGTCGCTCGATTAATCTTTCAAATATTTTTAACGGTGCAGTCGATTGATATATAAGTTTAACTTGCGCACGGGTTACGTTCTGCTGGCTGCTCTGGTACTTCTGCTACTGCGCGTTATTATACACACATTTCGCTATCAGTAGACGCAGTATCGCGAATTGTCCTCGCTATAAACTCGCTATATTATTATTGCAATGTACACTCAGGTAATAAACTTCATCCCAGGCATATGTCGAATCCTGCTAGTCTCAATCGACTGTTTCGTATATCCTCTAATATCTCAGTGCTGATAGTGCGATTTACACTGAAGCGATAATTAATAATGTTTGCGAAGTCAATTATCACGAATGTAATAATTATTTATCTGCTCTAAATTTTGAGTGGGCGAAAATCCAGATGAGCCTCAAATATTTTAGAATTTTTATTAATGTTATTCTATATTATAAGAAAAAAAAAATTAAATGAAATAGAAGTTTAAAAAAATATAGTGTTTTTCAATAAAATCACAATTCAAATGATTTTCCATTTAATTATAATTCCAATGATTTTTTATTTTTATATTTTTTACTTTTATTTTGAAAATTGAACAAAATAATTTTTATTATCTATTTTTTTTTAATTACGTTATTATTCATAGTCAATTTATAGTGCAAATATTTTCACCAGAAATTGTAAATTAAGAGAAAACAAAGTAATAAATTATCTTGGGTATCAATTTTCCAAGAAAATTCGTGGGTGATAAATAATTCACTTTCTTTAATATATCGTGTGATCTCTGAAAATATGACGTCTGGTTTCCCCGACGAAATGGAAAAAGGTCGTAAATGTGACGATAAATTTTGTTAACTTTGGAAGAAATAAATTTGATGACGGGGAATTTTGACTTTGAGGCTTGTGTTATATATTTTTATATTAGTTTATAAGACTTTTTTTACATTTTTCAAAATTTTTAGAGTATTTTGAAACTGCTTAATTTTTTTTTCAGATTTTTAAGCACGATTTTTTTTTTCGTTGTGATACTTTGAGAAATAAAAAATTATTATTAATTTGTGATATTGAGAAAAAAATGTTCCTTGTAGGAAATTAAAAGGGAAATCATAATTTTCTACATAAAAATGTCTCAGGTTTTCAATAAAGTCATTAAAAAGTCGTTTTTTAAAAATGTTCGCATGAATCAAAAATTACAAAAATATCTTTATTCGTTTTGTTAAACATTTTTACGTCGATTATTTTCATCGGACTGGGATATCCGTGGGTAACATGATAGTGAAGTGTAACATAAATTTTTTTACTGTTTCATCACTTTTACTTTGCTGAAACTGATCGAATAGTCAACAACCCAAGGAGATTTCAGTCTGAAAATAACCATAGTGGACTTAAGAATGTCTAACAAAAAAAAACAAAAATAATTTTGAAATTCTTCATTCATAGGAACATAAAAAAAGCCATTTTTAAATGATTTTTTATAATTTTTTTGAGATTATCAAAATAATTCAATTACCTGAAATTATTTCGACACTTTGCTTTTTGAAAACCTATATTATTTTTACTTAGAAAAATATATTTAATATATTAATATATTTAATATATTTTTCCAAACAAAAATATATTTAAAATAATTTAATTACCTGAAATTATTTCGACACTTTGCTTTTTGAAAACTTATATTATTTTTACTTAGAAAAATATATTTTTCCAAATAAAAATATATTGAAAATAATTCAATTTTCTGAAATTATTTCGACACTTTGCTTTTTGAAAATTTATATTATTTTTACATAGAAAAATATATTTTTCCAAATAAAAATATATTTAAAATAATATAATTTTCTGAAATTATTTCGACACTTTGCTTTTTGAAAACCTATATTATTTTTATATAGAAAAATATATTTTTCCAAATAAAAATATATTTAAAATAATTTAATTTTCTGAAATTATTTCGACACTTTGCTTTTTGAAAATTTATATTATTTTTACATAGAAAAATATATTTTTCCAAATAAAAATATATTTAAAATAATTTAATTTTTCGAAATTATTCCGACACTTTGCTTTTTGAAAACTTATATTATTTTTACTTAGAAAAAATATATTTTTCCAAATAAAAATATATTTAAAATAATTTAATTTTCTGAAATTATTTCGACACTTTGCTTTTTGAAAATTTATATTATTTTGACTTAGAAAAATATATTTTTCCAAATAAAAATATATTTAAAATAATTTAATTTTCTGAAATTATTTCGACACTTTGCTTTTTGAAAACCTGTATTATTTTTACATAGAAAAATATATTTTTCCGAATAAAAATATATTGAAAATAATTTAATTTTCTGAAATTATTTCGACACTTTGCTTTTTGAAAATCTATATTATTTTCACTTAGAAAAATATGTTTTTCCATTTTTTTCTTGTAAAACGCTTTTTTTTCAAAATCACAGGTAAATAATAATTTTTATATTCGCAAAAATGAATTTTTCCTAAATTGGAAAATAAAAAACAAACAGGTATAAAAATCTGAAAAAAATTAAGCAGGCCCAAAATACTATACACTACCACATCATGAAGTTACAATCTGATATTAGACCACAAGGTCCACGATTTTAACGGTTTTTTAAAGACCTGCAGTGCACAAAAACGATTATTCTGGAAATAACAAAAAAATTAACGTAAATTTTTCATTTTTTTTTCAGTGCGATCATCATCATTATCGTCGTCATTGGCTCTGCTGGAATCACCAGAAAAGTGTAGTTTAACGGGCCGTGTACTTAATTCGTCAATCTTCCGTGATTAACGTGACGATTTCGTGCAGTGTGTAATAAAGTGACAATTTAGTGCAGTTCTGCGTTTCCACCAACTAAACGTGGCCATTAAGAGACTTTAATCTACCATTTTTTCTAAAAACGAAGGACCAATTTTTTTTTTATTGTTACAAAAAAATTAGCCAAACGGAAAATAACGTCGATATGAAGAAATAAAGATCAAAGTGGCGATTGAGAGAAAATGATTTATTTGAAAAATTCTCACTGCTAAGGACCATTTGGATAAAGGACCAAATTTTTGGTAAGAACAGGAAATAAATTCGCAATCGTCGTTAGCTAAATTTCCACCCCATATTGTGGCTATCGAGGGGAACTAATTTGTGGAAAAAAAAATTTCACTGCGAAGTACCATTTTGATAAAGGACCAAATTTTTAATAAAAACAGGCAAGAAGTTCGCGGTGTTCATTAGCCAGTATTTCATCCAATATTGTCGCAATTGAAGGAAACTGATTTTTGAAGAACAAAAAATTCTCACTGCTAAGGACCATTTTGAAAGAGGACCAAATTTTTGGTAAAAAGAGGCAAAAAGTGAGCGATGGTCATTAGCAAAACCCAATATTGTCGCAATTGAGAGAAACTGATTTAAAAAAAAATGTCATCGCTAAGTACCATTTTGAAAAAGGACCAAATTTTTGGTAAAAAGAGGCAAAAAGTGTGCAATGGTCATTAGCCGAACCCAATATTATCGCAATTGAGAGAAACTGATTGAAAAAAATAAAAATAGAATTGTCATCGCTAAGTACCATTTTGAAAAAAGACCAAATTTTTGGCAAAAATCAGCAACAAGTGCGCGGTGGTCATTAGGCACTCAATATTGTGACGGTTGAGTGGAACTGATTTTGAAAAAAAAAAAAAAAAAAAAAAAAAAATATTGTCATCGCTAAGTACCATTTTGAAAAAGGACCAAATTTTTGGTAAATTCAGGCAAAAAGTGCTCGATGGTCATTAGGGAAACACAATATTGTCGCAATTGAGTGAAACCGATAAAAAAAATTCTCATCACTAAGTACCATTTTGAAAAAGGACCAAATTTTTGGTAAAAACAGGCAAAAAGTTCTCGTCGGTCATTAGCAAAACCAAATATTGTCGCAATTGAGAAAAACTAATTAAAAAAAATAAAATTGTCATCGCTAAGTACCATTTTGAAAAAGGACCAAATTTTCGGTAAAACCAGGCAAAAAGTGCTCGATGGTCATCAGCAAAACCAAATATTGTCCATTTAAGTGGAACTAAATTAAAAAAGAAAAAAATTTCATCGCTAAGTACCATTTTGAAAAAGGACCAAATTTTTGGTAAAAAGAGGCAAAAAGTGCTCGATGGTCATTAGCCAAACCCAATATTGTCGCAATTGAGTGAAACCGATAAAAAAAAAATTCTCATCACTAAGTACCATTTTGAAAAAGGACCAAATTTTCGGTAAAACCAGGCAAAAAGTGCTCGATGGTCATCAGCAAAACCAAATATTATCCATTTAAGTGGAACTAAATTTTGAAAAAAAAAAAAAAATCTCACCGCTAAGTACCATTTTGAAAAAGGACCAAATTTTTGGTAAAACCAAGCAAAAAGTGCTCGATGGTCATTAGCAAAACCAAATATTGTCGCAATTGAGTGCAACCAATAAAAAAAATTACCATCACTAGGTACCATTTTGAAAAAGGACCAAATTTTTGCTAAAACCAAGCAAACAGTGCTCGATGGTCATTAGCAAAACCAAATATTGTCGCAATTGAGTGAAACCAATAACAAAAAAATTCTCATCACTAAGTACCATTTTGACTAAGGACCAAATTTTTGGTACAAAAACCAGGCAACAAGTGCGCGGTGGTCATTAACCAAACTTCCACCCAATATTGTGGTCTAGAGGGCGACCAAAAACAACGACCTAGCGAATGGAACTGCTGCAGAATCTACGAACAGCGAGCGAACCAACTACACGTGCGGATATACACACCACATAGAACCGTGGAATGCCGCGGATCGATCGCTGAGCTGCGGACGGACGCTGTGCGCGGCGCGACGTTTCTTCCTCACCCCTGTACGCGCTTTGCCGCCGACGTTGCCGCTGCCCATAAGACCTGACGCCCGTTTTCCTCGACTCTATTACGTCTCATGTCGGAACACACAAATCACATGAACGTGCAACGACATTAAAACGCACACTCTGTGCGCTTTTATCGTCAGCTTCAATAGCTTCTTCACGTTCAACAGCTCGGAAACTAACGTCCATCACCCTCGTGAGGTCACACCGAGAGTTCAAGCGACGTTTCGAGTGAAAAGCTGAAATTGCCAACGTGAATTATCCAAAAATTCAATATTTTCATCATCCCCTTCACAATCAACAATTTACAAAAGTTAGCAAGCTAAAAAAAAGTGCGTGCAACGATTTTTTCTTCCAACTTATCAAACAAAACTCAGGAATTTTTTTACCATTTATAAATAACAATTTGATTTATTTTACATTCCAATATTTTATTTCAAAGTTTTTTTGTCTACGGAGGAAAATTGAGTGCGACGTGAAGCAGCTTTAAAAAAAAATCGGTACTCGAATTTTAGTGGAAATTTAGTGAAAAGTGAAAATATTCATATTTAAGACTGAAAATGTTTTTAGGGCTGGGCAGTGATGTTTTTTTTAAAGACAGTCTGTGCTTTTAGTCACAAGACACTAAAATTTTTATTGCTTGAAAGACTAAAAAACTGAAAAAGTGTGGAAATTTAATTTTTTCAAAATTTCATCGTTAATACAGAAAATTAATTTTCGTCCTTCCAATTTTCACGTAATACCTGTAATTAAAGAAAATAAGTGCGCGCTGTGAAGTTCGAAAGCTAAAAAATATCAAATATCAAGACTACAGTGAAAATATAACAAAAAATTTGAAATATTCATTTTATTCGGGATTAAAATTGATTTGGGTTGGGCAGTGGCGTTTTTTTAAAGAGACACAGTTTGTGCTTTTAATCACAAGACACTACAACATTTATTGCTCAAACCACAAAAAAAAAAAATTTTTAAAGTGCAAAAATAATTTTTTTAAATTTTCACCATAAATTTTGAAAATTAATTTTCCCCACTAACCGCCCAAAACCCCATAATTAAAAAATCCAAGTGCGCGCTGTGAAGTTCAGAAGCTAAAACCCCTAAAAAATCAAGACTCTAGTGAAAATGTAACGAAAATTTTAAATATCCAAAATATTATCCGTGACAAAAATTGATTAGGGTTGGGCAGTGTTTTTTTTCAATCCAATCGCAAGTCACTCAAAAGATATTAAAATAGTATTAAAAAAACAAAACTAAATGATATTCACCTGAAACTACTCTGCATTTTTTTTCTGCAATATTCTTGTGGTTGTAAAAACACAAAAAAAAAAAAAAGAAAAATAAAGAAGAATATAAAGAAAAAAATGTTTCGCGACTCCTTCCGGCGAGCTCGAAAAAAATATGATTGTCGTTAGATAATAACGAGAATGAGGGTTGGTTGAAGCATCGACGATGATAAGAGGGTTCGTCGAGGCTAAGTGCAGCCCCTTAATGGGGAAGATCTGGCCGGGACGTCTCTTTCCGTTGGTACAATAGCTCGCAACGTTCCATCAACGTCTACGGCGACATATATCCTGCTAACCTCGATTAAAGAGTCTCGAGGTAGAGTCGTTACCGAATGAGATCACAACGAGTCATATAAAAGTTAGTAGGTGTATCAGTGATCATGATAATGTGTGCATTAATTCGCGGTGTGTTTCTTTAGTGAATTACAGACCAACAAGACAATTTATATTATTTCCAATAAGCTAAAAAACGTGTTTCTCCACTGGAAAAATATTTCCAACTCTCAAACACATAAATACAAGATGATTGAATGACTGAATCAACGTTTCTGGATATAACTCATCATCTCTGAACCAAATAGTCTCTTACAACGTCATTACCACTTCGCGTCATTAAAAACGTCATTTGTGTTTTGTCGACAAATAGTTGGAAGCAAAGACGCACGTAAAACTTGGTAAAACCATCGAAAATACCTAGAAGACTATTCATCATATTTCGGAACGTGTTTTTTCCATTGAGGAAATATTTTTAGGCCCTAGATCCATAAAAAGGGAAAGGGAGAGACGTGCAGGTTGACTGACACATCGTAATCAACGTTTCTGGATATAACTGATCACCTCTGGACCAAACGGCCAAGCTCGTTTCCACCTCACGTCATCAGATCGTTATTTTGTCTTGGTTTTCTTTTTCTTTTTTCGACAACTTGTCAGAGGAAAAGACTCACGCAAAGGGAAAAGCCACCGGAAATATCACGGAGACACATTGTTTTTTTTTTAATATACTGGAACTTGTGTCTTTTTTTCCACCGAAGAAAATATAGCCGGAAGAAAAGGCGTGGACATTGATTGACACATCGTAATCAACGGTTCTGGATATAATTGATCACCAACGGAACAAACTACGAGTTTCGATTATACCTCAGCATCACAAAGTCGTTATTTTGGATTTGCTGGACAAATTGTTGCGAGAAAAGCATTAAGGAAATCACTAAAACTACGGAAAAGACAATTTACATTATACTGGAATTCATGTTTCTCTTGTAGAAACAAATATTTCCAATTTCCAAAGCTACAAATACCAGAAACAGTGTCGTGAATTTTGACTTGCATAGTCATCAACATTTCTGACTATTGTCAAACCAAGTTGGGAGTCTCAGTGTCATTTCACGAAATCAAAACCGTCATTTTCGTTTTCCCGACAAATTGTCGCTAGGAAAACTGAAATACATGAACAAAACCAGCAAAATAACTGAAAAGACAATTTACATAATATTGGAACTTATGTTTCTATTTTAGAAACAAATAATTCCAATTTCTAGAGCAACAAATACCAGAAACAGAGTCGTGAATTTTGATTGTCATAGTCATCAACATTTCCGACTATTGGAAAACGAAATTAGTCTCCACTTCCCGAAATCAAAGCCATTATTTACGTTTCTCCGACATAACGTCGCTCGGGGAAAGCTGCGAATAAATAGTAAAGAAACGTGCGTTTGCATTGAGCAAAGATTTGCCGAAGCAGGAGACAAGAAAACCAAAGACCAAGAGTCACATCATCAAAAACATATAACGATCCTAGAAAGCGTCGTCATGTTTTGTTTCCAGAGTCCATTTACGCGAACGTCAAGAGTGCCAGTGGAGGCGACAACGCCAACAGAATCCCCATCGTCCCCCGCCGTGATTCTGGCTGGGCAAGCGACCAAAAGTCCCGCTGCATCGGCATTGGCAGCAACGGCGACAACAGCCGCAGTGGCAACGGCCATAAGATTGTCGGACGCTAAGCGAAGAGGTTCCGAAGCAATGAGCGAAGGTTCAGGCTCATCGTCCATCAGATTCATCGATCAGGTGTCGATTTCCGAGGGGAGTAGCAGTACCGATACATTGCCAGGTATTCGAGCCGATTATTTGGATGCAGATCCATTGTCCCCTGGTCCAGGGACCAAATCGCCCAAATCCAAATTGAGCCCTTCGAAAAGAAGCGCGGAATTGGCTAATGACCAGGTCATCAATCTCCAAACTAATCGGACAAATGGTCCAACAAATGCTCCAGCTGATGACATTTCGCTGCCGATTTCCACGCAGCAAAATTCAACGGTATCGTTTACAAAGTGTACGACAACCAACAGCGTTGGAGGTGGAAGTGGCACAGGTGGGGGTGGCAGTGTAGGTGGTGGCAGGTGGCGCAGAAAGCTGCTGCTGCGCCTTCGTTCATCGGACTCGTCGAATTCGAGCAACGGCGAGGCATGCTCGACCTCGCCCTCACCCTCTCCCGTTAGCAGCAGCGATAACTCAACTAGCACGAGGTCCTCATCATCAAGAAACAATTATACTCATAATAATAACTACAATAATCAAGTTAAGAATAAGGAGAGATTGGGAAAGGTTGGGGACGAGGTGACGTCTCATAACCGACGAAGGGAATTAGCACCGGCGCTCATAGCTCAAGCTGAAGGGGATGAAGACGAGGAGAAAGAGGAGGAGGCGACGACTTGTAGTCGGGAAAATTTAGTCACCGAATCACCATGCATATTGACCTCCTCGGTCAATGATATACCGTCGTTCGAAAACGGGTTCAGCGAACCTGAGGACGAGGACGATTTGGATCGTTGCGGAGAGACTGAGACTGAAGAGGGTTCATCGTTACCGTCCAGTCCAGCAGCTATCGCTTCCGTTGCCGCACTTGCCACAGTCACACCATCGGTCACCACTTATTACGGATTTTTGTCGGTTAATGGTGGCGCTATGAGGCAGGAAACTACAAGCACTAGCTCACCACAATTGTCATCAGGGACTGTCAGCTCTGGGGTTGCTTCTCCTCTTGCTAATGATACAGGGCTGATTATTGGCGAGTGTCCAGCAGTTGTTGGAATGAGCCTTAAGCCTGATTCTCTTGATGCTACGAGCTGCTTACCTGCTGCTAGATCCTGTCCCAATCTTGAACAACAAAGCGCCGGATGCTCATCCGCTAGTGGATCTTCCAGTCCCAGTCCAAGTCCAGGACCTGCTGGTCCAAGGTTCAAACCATTGGAAGAAGGAGACATTCAGGTCTGCTATCTCAATCATACCAGGACACTTGTCAGCAAGATACTTTCCAGCAAGTTTCTACGGAGATGGGAGACTCATCATCTTTATCTCAATGATGCCTGTCTTTCGTCGAAAACGGTAAGATCATTTTTGGGAATTTGTTGGTTTGCTGGTTTGTTTTTTTTTCCTTTTTGTAGGAATTTAAGGGAAAATTGAAACAGATTTTTCACACTATTGATCTTATTAATTTTTAAACATTTTTCAGAATTGTGATTGACGAATGAATCCTAATCATAATTCGTTTCTGTGAATCTTTGGGCATTTGAAAAAATGCTATCAATAATTAAGAAATGACGGAGATATTAAAATGATGCAAATTTATTTTATTTGTATTTGAATTATGATTCAAATGCTTTTTCAAGTGGAAAATCATATGGAGAAGTATTTAAATTGTGGTTGTAAATACGTTTTGGAGTGGAAAAATTCTAATTGTTGTTTTAATTTGACGTTGTTTATCCTTGCTACTTAAGGTCTAGTAGAAATTTACATATATATATACATAGAACTTGAGAAGACTTGGGAATTATGTATCTAGTGGTTATGGTTTGGGTTAGTGCAGACAGACCTAAAATAATCATTGTTGATATTTCTTTAAGGGTGATATGAGGCTCTCCTGATGAAATAATTGTAGATATCTTGACAGCATCATTTAGCATTATTTTTGGACTTATGATGCACTCGTTTATTTTCTATGGCTAGAAAATTTTCGTTTACTTCAGGTTAGTTTATAAATTTGCTGATATGAATGCAAAACTTGAGGGACTTTGAAAAATTATGTTCCTAGTGGTTATGGTTTGGATCAGTGCAGACAGACCTAAAAAAATCATTGTCAATATTTCTTTAAGGGTGATTTAAGGCTCTCCTGATGAAATAAATGTAGATATTTTGACAGCCTAATTTAGCATTATTTTTGGACTTATGATGCACTCGTTTATTTTCTATGGCTAGAAAATTTTCGTTTACTTCAGGTTAGTTTATAAATTTGCTGATATGAATGCAAAACTTGAGGGACTTTGGAAAATTATGTTCCTAGTGGTTATGGTTTGGATCAGTGCAGACAGACCTAAAATGATCATTGCGAATATTTCTTTAAGGGTGATTTGAGGCTCTCCTGATGAAATAATTGCAGATATTTTGACAGCATCATTTAGCATTATTTTTGGACTTATGATGCACTCGTTTATTTTCTATGGCTAGAAAATTTTCGTTTACTTCAGGATAGTTTATAAATTTGCTGTTATGAATGCAAAACTTGAGGGACTTTGGAAAATTATGTTCCTAGTGGTTATGGTTTGGATCAGTGCAGACAGACCTAAAATATGATCATTGCGAATATTTCTTTAAGGGTGATTTGAGGCTCTCCTGATGAAATAGTTGCAGATATTTTGACAGCATCATTTAGCATTATTTTTGGACTTATGATGCACTTGTTTATTTTCTATGGCTAGAAAATTTTCGTTTACTTCAGGATAGTTTATAAATTTGCTGTTATGAATGCAAAACTTGAGGGACTTTGGAAAATTATGTTCCTAGTGGTTATGGTTTGGATCAGTGCAGACAGACCTAAACTAATCATTGTTGATATTTCTTTAAGGGTGATTTGAGGCTCTTCTGATGAAATAATTGCAGATATTTTGACAAAATCATTTAGCATTATTTTTGGACTTATGATGCACTCGTTTATTTTCTATGGTTGGAGAATTTTCGTTTCTTCTTGTGAATGCAAAACTTGAGGGACCTCGAAAAATTATATTCCTAGTGGTTATGGTTTGGGTCAGTGCAGACAGACTTTAAAAAATCATTGCTGATATTTATTTAAGCGTGATTTGAGGCTCTCATTGTGAAATAATTGTAAATATCTTGACAGCATCATTAGCATTATTTTTGGACTTATGATGCACTTGTTTATTTTCTATGTTTGGAAAATATTCGTTTATTTCGGCATAGTTTATAAATTTGCTTTATGACTGTGCGACCTCGGAAAATTATGTTCCTAGTAGTTATGGTTAGTGTATGTGCAGACAACGTAACAATTCTTATTTTGACAGAGGTTTTTAACAATTTCTAGGACTATTATTGTATAAATCTTCATTGGATCCTCAGCATTTAATATTTATGGATGACTAAAAATTTTTCTATTTGGGTCTCAACATTCTTAAGGTCCAAATCACTCGATTTGAATTTTGGTCTTATCGAATGTGGAAAAACGACTAAAATTATGTTCCTGATACTTTTTGGTTAAAAAAACTACAAATAATTCTTACAAAATAGCGACAATGAATATGTTTAAAAAAAAATGATCTTCAAAAATGTTTCCTTGATTCCTGAAAATTAATATTATCCTTAAAAATGATATAAAAAATATTCATAAAATATACATTTTTATTCGTATGTCGTACATCCCCGATGTCTAAATATTGCGAGGACAAATATAGAAGAAAAGAAAATTTTGTGACGTAGGATTCAAGGATGTATTGCGTAGGATTAATAGAGTCTTGGCCTTTTGCGCGATTACTCTACACTTTGTACTTGCTTTGTACTGGCCAAGAAGCTAATGTCTTTCTGACTGTGTATTTCGGACTATGGCCGAGACGACATTAAGGTGCTGGGGGCAATTGAACCGTTTATTCGTCCGCCGATTCATTCGGTATGCCCCGTAATTCATTGTTTCGCGTGTCTAGGATACTTACCGGTGCTATCCATGCTAATGACAAGGACAACGAGCCACGACTGTACCTATACAGTAGAACGTCGATTATCCGAATAGGAATTAAATTAAGCCGAATTTTCGATGACTTTTTTTTTAATAATTTTAAATGACCCTGAAAAAAAATCTTGTATAAGACTAAATTAAGGAAGAAATTGAATTTTAAAAAAATGCACTTTTTAAGTTTTTACGTGCTAATGGATTATTTTTCATGAAATAATACATGCAATATTTTAAGAAAATTATATACTAAATTATTTTTATGATGACTGACAATAATTATTCAAAATGACCGACAATAAATATTTTTTTAATGTCGAGTATCCGAATAGGGATTCGATTTATCCGAATTTTTGATGATTTTTTTTTAAATAATTGTATTAGATGACCCTGCAAAAAAAATCTTGAATATTGAAAACTTGAAAAAAAATAGAAATTGAGGAAGAAATTGAATATTTGAAAAATTCACTTTCTAAGTTTTTACGTGCAAATGCATTATTTTTCATAAAATAATACATGCAATATTTTAAGAAAATTATATACTAAATTATTTTTATAATGACTGCCAATAATTCTTGAAAATGAGCGACAATAAAAAAAATTTTAACGTTAATTATCCGAATTTTCGATGATTTTTTTAAAAATAATTTTATTAGATGACCCTGCAAAAAAAAATCTTGAATATTGAAAACTTAAAAAAAATAGAAATTGAGGAAGAAATTGAATTTTTGAAAAATGCACTTTCTAAGTTTTTACTCGCAAATGCATTATTTTTCATCAAATAATACATGCAATATTTGAACAAAATTATATACTAAATTATTTTTACAATAACTGACAATAATTATTCAAAATGAACGACAATAAATATTTTTTTAATGTCAAGTATCCGAATAGGGATTCGATTTATCCGAATTTTCGATGATTTTTTTGAAAATAATTTTATTAGATGACCCTGCAAAAAAAAATCTTGAATATTGAAACTTAAAAAAAAATAGATATTGCGGAAGAAATTGAATTTTTGAAAAATGCATTTTCTAAGTTTTTACGTGCAAATGCATTATTTTTCATGAAATAATACATGCAATATTTTAAGAAAATTATATACGAAATTATTGTTATAATGACTGCCAATAATTCTTCAAAATGAGCGACAATATATATTTTTTTAACGTTAATTATCCGAATTGTTAATCGTCCGAATAGGGATTCGATTTATCCGAATTTTCGATGATTTTTTTAAAAATAATTTTATTAGATGACTGCAATAAAAAAATCTTGAATATTGAAAACTTAAAAAAAATAGAAATTGAGGAAGAAACTTAATTAATTTTTTAAAAATGCACTTTCTAAGTTTTTACATATGTATTATGTATTGTATTATTAAATGTATTATTTCTTGTGCAATTTTTTTCTTTAATTTTCCTATATTCAACTTTTTTTTGCAGAATCCTTTAAAAAAATAATAAAAAATAAAAAAGTCATCGAAAATTCGGATGAATAATTTCATGCAATATTCGAAGAAAATTATATACAAAATAATTTTAGCTGTCATTGCGTGCCAATAATTCTTCAAAATGAGTGACAATAATAATTATTTTTAAATCACCCTGCAAAAAAAAACTTGACTATTGAAAACTGAAAAAAAAAAAAAAATAGAAATTGCGGAAGAAACTTAATTGATTTTTTAAATATGCACTTTCTAAGTTTTGACGTGCAAATGTATTATTTTTCATGAAATAATACATGCAATATTTGAACAAAATGATTTTTACAATTACTGCCAATAATTCTTCGAAATGAGCGATAATAAATTTTCGATTATCCGAACGATAGTTGGTTCCAATTAGTTCGGATAATCGACGTTCTACTGTAGTTGCACGTACCACGTACATACGTACTATTATGTTGCGTATGTATATTACGTAGACATCCGCTTGATCGCTGGAGAAGAAAGAGTTACAATACTCTGTGAATGCAAGCGAAGTCGTTAAGCAAGTGTGTTCATAGCGTGATACAACTTCTTCACCTATCATTGTCTTTTCAAGTAGATATAGATCAATCTACGTTATATAAGAGTAATTGTTTTAAAACCCGACGCACTAGTGGACCTCATGGCCTCTGAGCGAATTTTAACTTTAGAATCGTGGATTTTTTTAAATTTATTTTTTTTTTTTAATAATTTTTTGTCTTCACGTAATGCAAAATAAAAAATCCACTGGAATTTTAATGTACAAGTATAGGAGATTTTTGGGCATAAATTGGTATACTGAATTTAATTTTCAAGTGTGATGGAAAATTAATGTATGGTACAGTAAATTTAATAATTTACTTTAATTTTACCGTAAAAGTACTTTAATTATTTGCTTCAATTTTACTGTAAAATTACTTTAATTATTTGCTTCAATTTTACTGTAAAAGTGCTTGAATTATTTGCTTCAATTTTACTGTAAAATTACTTTAATTATTTGCTTCAATTTTACTGTAAAAGTGCTTGAATTATTTGCTTCAATTTTACTGTAAAAGTACATTAATTATTTGCTTCAATTTTACTGTAAAGGTACTTAAATTATTTGCTTCAATCTTACTGTAAAATTACATTAATTATTTGTTTCAATTTTATTGTAATAGTACATTAATTTTATATCAAAATTGTACATTAGTATTAGCTATTTGCTTAAATTCACTGTAAAGGTATATTAATCTTAAATCACAATTGTACATTAAATTTAATGTTCAATTATATTTTTAAACAAGGCTGCAAAGTAGAACTTTGCAAATTGCTTACTCATTATTGTTGGATTTTTACAAATTTACCTCTATGAGGAAACATGTTAATCTATTTTGGCTTCCTCATAGAGGAAGCTTTGTAAAAATCCAACAATAATGAGGAAGCAATTTGCAAAGTTCTACTTTGCAGCCTTGTTTATATTGGCGAAAAGTGTTTGCAATTCCCTCCCATTTTTCGAAAACTTATTTGACCTCAGCTTAATGCGCAAGGACTACCTTAATCGAAATAACGAAAACGGAGTTTATCCTCCTCTTTTGTGTAAATTTTCATCTCGATTCGTCACGCCGTTCGAGAGTTATGAGCAATTCTATTTTAGGCCAAGCGGTCATTATAAATTTAAAAAAATAGAAATTATATATGAAGCAATGTGTAAAGTTCTACTTTGCATTCTTATTTCCATTGAGTACAAACTTTTGTCTCGCATTATCAACTTTTGCTGATGCTAGAGCGAAAATCGTTTTTTTTTTGTAAATTTCAAAATGTCGTAAAATCTGAACCACTTTACCGATCATCGTCAAATTTGGTACGTGGCATAGCTGCATGTTTCTTTTCGTCTGTAAAACATTTCAGTTAAATTGGTGAAATTCGACGTGATTTATAAAAAAAAATGATTTTTTTCGAAAAATTCAAACATCTATAAAATCTGAACCGCTTTACCGATTTCGCCCAAATGCAATGCCAAACAACATTGAACGTATATTTATTTATAAACAACTATTTAGCAAAATCGCCTAATTTTTACGAAAGTTAGAGCGACCACGCCCTTTTTTCAAAAAATTAAAAGTACCATAAAATCAAAATGGCTGTTTTTTTTTTTTCAAAAATCTCAACATTCAAAGCAGGGCAACTACTCCACTTGCGTGCCAAATTTGAGCCATATCGCTCGAACGGTTACTGAGTAATAGTTCACACACACACACACATACATTCGGATATTTTTTTTAAACCACTTTTCTCGACGTTTTGGACAATTCTAAGCATACTGGCATGAAAATCTCGAAAAAAAAAATTTTCATGAAAACAAAGCTTCCTCTATGAGGAAGCAAAAAACGACTGAATATTAAAAATGAAATTAAAAAAATGTCTATTACACACGACCTATAACAATATTTTTCTATTCGATTATTAAAAAAATATACATTCAAAATCTGCACAATTTGTATTACCATTTGGAACTGAATTATAGTCGAATGTCGATCTGCTTTTTTTTTCTGGCCTATTTTTTAGGGCAAAAAATCGCGTTAAACATTATGAGGGATTTTTTTTCAGGGATTAATTTATCAGTCGTGATGTCAAGATACGAGTAAATAAAAAAACAGATTAAATACTCAGCGTTTCGGGCAGATTTCTGTACAGCAGGATATTATTGGGTTATACATATACATCAGAGTTCGTTGGCTCTCTCGTGAGGACAGTCAACCTGTGGTGTAGCAATAGCGGCCGATGCACCGCAATAGCTTATGCGTTACTGTCCGAGGTATACAAAACCATGTTCTAAATATCTATCCGATTCTCATTATGACTTCTAATTACTAATGCTGCAGCAATTGCTTGCTACTTGTATTCATTGCAATAATATCAGAACCGAAAATGTACAGCACACAAAAAAAAAAAAATATTGCATATACCTTTATAAGTATTAGGCGATATACGAAAAAAATTATTTTGGGTTACAATGATTGCAAATAATTTTTCAAAATAAGCGACAATAAATATTTTTTTTTAAACCAACCCTCAAATAAAAATGAACCTGCATCAAGTAAATCTTGAATATTGAATAATTATTTAAAAAATTAGAAATTGAAGAAAAAATAGAATTATTAAAAAAATGCACTTTCTAAATTTTTACGTGTAATATATTATTTTTTAGAAAATAATACAATATATATATAAATATATTGTATTATATAAATATATTGTATTACATTGTATTATATAAATATATTGTATTAAATATATAAATAATTTTTTTAAATCAACCCTCAAATAAAAATAAACCTGCAACAAAAAAATCTTGAATATTGAATAATTATAAAAAAATTAGAAATTGAAGAAAAAATAGTATTAAAAAAATGCACTTTCTAAATTTTTACGTGTAATGTATTATTTTTTAGAAAATAATAGAAAATGCTTTTTACAAAACCGTGTTCTAAATATCTGTTTGATTTTCATTACCACTTCTAATTACTAATGCTGCAGTAATTACTTGCTACTTTTACTCACTGTAATAATATCTAGACCGAAAATGTACTGCACAAAAAAAATGTATATTGCAAATATTTTAATGAGTATTAGGCGATACACGAAATTTTTTTTTGTTTTACAATGGCTGCAAATAATTCATCGAAATGAGTAACACATTTTTTAAGATTAACCCTCAACCAAGCACGAAACTGCAAAATTTTTTAAATTTATATTTAAATTTTTATGTTTTATTTATATGCAATATTTGAACAATATTATATACAATATGATTTTTACAATGATTTCAAATAATTAATAAGCGACAATAAATTTTTTTTTAGTCGACCCCCAAATAAAAATGAACCTGCAACAAGTAAATCTTAAATATTGAATAATTATTTTAAAAAATTAGAAATTGAAGAAAAAAAAGAATTAAAAAAATGCACTTTCTAAATTTTTACATGTAATGTATTATTTTTTATAAAATAATAGAAAATGCTTTTTACAAAACTGTGTTTTAAATATCTGTTTGATTTTCATTACCACTTCTAATTACTAATGCTGCAGTAATTACTTGCTACTTTTACTCACTGCAATAATATCTGGACCGAAAATGTATTGCAAAAAAAAAAAAACCTTTATGAGTATTAGATGATATACGACATTTTTTTTTTTTTGGGTTACAACGACTGCAAATAATTTATCGAAATAGGCGACACATTTTTTAAGATTAACCATCAACCAAACACAAAAATGCAAAAAAAAAAATAAATTTAATATTAAATTTTCAAAATTAAATAAAAAAATATATGTATTATTTACATGCAATATTTGAACAATATTATATACAATATGATTTTTACAATAGCTGCAAATAATTTTTCGTAATAAACGACAATAAACATTTTTTTAAATCAACCCTCAGATAAAAATGAAGCCGCAACAAAAACATCTTGGATATTGAATCATTTTTTAAAAATCAGAAATTGAGGAAATTATTTTTTTCTTTTTAAATGCTCTTTCTAAGTTTTTACATCTAAATGTATTTTTTATCATGGAAAATACTGCAAATAATTCTTCGAAATGAGCGACGATAAACAATTTTTTAAGATTAACCCTCAAATAACTCCAAATCTAAAAAAAAAAATTCTTAATTATTGGAAACTTAAACAAAAAATTAGAATATGAGGAAAAAATTGATCACCGAACCAAAACAAACTTTCAACGTGTTTCACTAGTTAAAAATATTCGAATGAACTCATTAATTGATATAATGAAATCAGACACGATCTTACATTAAGATATAAACGTCGATTACGCTACGTGTAATCAAAAGAATTTCTCCATCTGTACGATTCGACACAGATGGAAACTAATGAGGCAGGAATGTGCAAATTTGATTTGCAGTCTTTTTGTATCGAATTATCGATTCAGTTGGACGAGAAGAAAAAATGTAATAATAAGGCGCGTGAATTGCCGCACGTATATCGTCATCAGTGCTGGTCATCATCCATCGCTATACTTGCTATTACGTACTTGATAATTAATCGATACTATTTATTATTCTTTTGCATCGTATTATTGTCATACTGATGGTGCATCAGATGCATCAATACGACAAAAAAAAAAAAAAAAGTTTCCTCACACCTAAACGTGCGTCTCTTTCCTTGGAATAGCAAAAAGATTTGCTAGGTCAGTAAAAAGATTTACTAAGTTATTGAAAACATTTTCTAGGCCAGAAATAAGATTTGCTGTCACTATGTCAGCAAATGATTTTTCACCGTGTGCAAATCACACTCGCCGGAAATAGTACATTTCAACCCTAGGGAGAGAAAACTTTTTACAGCGTGTGTGGGTTTGTGGTACGAGCTAAAGGCGAGCTGAAACAATGTTTTATCAATCACACGAGATAAAGAAACGTTTTTCTCCCGAGTGTTAAAGCAGATTTTTCAGTACGACGTCGGGAAAGTTCACTTTCCTGAACGGATGAGTGAAAAATTTTTCCGCACTTCTATCTTAATGTACTAATTCTAACAAATGTTGCAATGACCCGAGTTATAACAAAATTTCCAACGACTAAATTTTACTTCCCAAGGGGTGAAAACGGAGGTTTTCAGCACACATAGTCTTCATAGATTTTTTAATTAAAAAAAAAACATTTTTAAATGTTTTTTTTGTATTATCTGTAATAGCAATAAATTTTGGGCTGACGAATAGCAATTTAAGTTATTGTATTGGAGAAAAAAAAAATTCCGCACTTTACCCATTACAAACCCTTGTCATATTGGCCATGGTACACTGCCCCGTGTTAAATTGTACCCCACTTTCCTCTACATATTTTTCATATAATATTGTATAATATTTTTAAAGAAAAACTTTTTCCAACGAGTATTGTATAAAATTTTCCTTCCCAAGGGCTGAAAAAGGGGGTTTTAGTGCGTAGGTGCTATTTCTTTATGTTTTTTTTTGTGCTATCTGTAATTGCAATAAATTTTGAGCTGACAAATTGCTATTTAATTTATTGTATAGAAAAGGAAAATTCCACATTTTACGCATTACTTTATTTGAAAATCCATAAAATAAAATAACAATAAAAAATTACAAACCCCATCATATTGATCATGTTACACTATGCCCCATGTTACATTGTACCCCAATTTCTTTTATATATTTTTCATATAATATTGAATAATATTTTTAAAGAAAAACTGTTTCCAACGAGTATTGTATAAAATTTTCCTTCCCAAGGGCTGAAAAAGGGGGTTTTACTGCGTAGGTGCTATTTCTTTATGTTTTTTTTGTGCTATCTGTAATTGCAATAAATTTTGAGCTGACAAATTGCAATTTAATTTATTGTATAGAAAAAGAAAATTCCACATTTTACGCATTACTTTATTTGAAAATCCGTAAAATAAAATAAAAACAAAATATTACAAATCCCCATCATATTGATCATTTTACACTATGCCCCATGTTACATTGCACCCCAATTTCTTTTACATATTTTTCATATAATATTGTATAATATTTTTAAAGAAAAACTTTTTCCAACGAGTATTGTATAAAATTTTCCTTCCCAAGGGCTGAAAAAGGGGGTTTAGTGCGTAGGTGCTATTTCTATATGGTTTTTTTTGTACTATCTGTAATTACAATAAATTTTGAGCTGACAAATTGCAATTTAATTTATAGTATGGAAAAAAAAATTCATATTTTACCCATTACAAACCTTCTTTACATTTACCGTGTCAGAATGTAACAATTGTATCCCACTTTTCTGTACATATTTTTCATGTAATATGATAATATTAGCTGAACAAGTGCAACATTCATTGATAAATATCACTGTGATTTTCACCGGACTAACTTTCCTCAATAATTCAGTATTTCAAAGAGGCTGAAAACAGAGATGACATATAATTAACGGATTATGCGTTTCGGCGTGTCACGACGTTGTCGAATGTCGACGAAATCGATGGGAAAGAGGGAGAAGGTAACTACGCGCACACGGGGAGTTAACCGCGCGTCATCGATGCCCGTGGTATTCTTGGTTAAGCTCGTGCGTCAATGAACAATCACTTGGGCTAAATTTGTGGATATCGAATTATACGAGAGGTGTGAAATGATTTTGAGTCCCGAGTTCTGAAGAAAGACATTATTACGATAAGCGCAAACTTGGGGACCCAATGAGAAATCAACGTCACTATATAACGTACGAGAGTGAAAAAAAAACGAATGAAGTTGATATTGTATAAATAATGTAGCAAGATTTCACTTTTAAATTGTGGCATCGAAAAAAAAATCGTATACGTAGGATCTGATGGTTATCGGATCTTGTATTTTGATTGATGATATATTTTTTTTAACTTCTTAAGGAAGAAAATAAAGGTATTTTAACCGGGATGGAAAGTGTGACCAGTTATAACTTTTAAATTGCAGCTTCGTTCAAGAAACTGTTGGAACATCTTTTCGTTGTTTAATTCTCTGAGAGACGATTTTTAAAAAATTTATTTTAAATGATTTTGAAAAAAGTGACTTTTGTCCAGTTGTGATTCCAGAATTCACAGATCCGACTTCCGGTCGCAAAATCCAAATTAATTTTTTTTTCATTAAGATATCGTTTTTTACCATGATTTTTAAAAAAGGAAATGCTTTCCAATTCTGACTCCAGAATTCACAGATCCGACGTTCGGTTGGAAAATCCAACGTAAAGAACCGACATTTTCTCTTCTTCTAGATATCGAATTTTGGTCTTCACTATCGTTCTCAAGTCGTATATTCAACCCCAGAAAAACTGGTTACTAGACTTTTTACCGTGATTTAAAAAAAAGTTACTATTTTCCGTTTCTGATTCCAGAATTCACAGTTCTGATTTCCGGTCGGAAAATCCAATGTATCTGACGATACAGTAAATAAACCGCGTATGAATATTTTTGCGAAGCGTTGGCAACGTGAAATATTGTGCAAGTATAACGCAAGCAACACCACGCTTTCAGGGCCCCGTTTCTCAGCTCTAGTTCAATGCGGGCTCCAGTTACAACTGCTTCTGCAGTGCGAACCTTGTAACTTACTACTAGAAACCCAAGTACCGTAGTTGATGCTGCAATGCAAACGTTCCTCCTCATCCCAGATTCCATACTGGACTCCAGACTCCATCCTGGATATCCCAGACTCCAACCTGGGTATCCCAGACTCCATCCTGGTCATCCCAGATTCTATCCTGGATATCCCAGACTCTATCCTGGATATCCCAGACTCCATCCTGGTCATCCCATACTCCATCCTGGATATCCCAGACTTCATCCTGGACATCCCAGACTCTATCCTGGACATCCCAGACTCTATCCTGGACATCCCAGACGCCATCCTGGACATCCCAGACTCCATCCTGGATATCCCAGTCACCATCCTGGACATCCCAGACTCCATCCTGGACATCCCAGACTCCATCCTGGATATCCCAGTCACCATCCTGGACATCCCAGACTCCATCCTGGTCATCCCAGACTCCATCCTGGACATCCCAGACTCCATCCTGGTCATCCCAGACTCCATCCTGGATATCCCAGACTCCAACCTGGATATCCCAGATTCCGTCCTGGTTATCCCAGACTCCATCCTGGACATCCCAGACTCCATCCTGGATATCCCAGGCTCCATCCTGGATATCCCAGACTCCATCCTGGATATCCCCGATTCCGTCCTGGTTATCCCAGACTCCATCCTGGACATCCCAGACTCCATCCTGGACATCCCAGACTCCATCCTGGACATCCCAGACTCCATCCTGGATGTCCTTGATTCCATCCTAGATATCGCAGATTCCATCCTGGACATCCCAGACTCCATCTTGGACATCCCAGACTCCATCCTGGACATCCCAGACTCTATCCTGAATATCCCAGATTCTATCCTGGAATTCCCAGACTCCATCCTGGACATCCCAGACTCCATACTGGACATCCCAGACTCCATCCTGGACATTCCAGACTCCATCCTGGATATCCCAGATTCTATCCTGGACATCCCAGGCTCTATCCTGGATATCCCAGGCTCCATCCTGGATGTCACAGACTCGATCCTGGATGTCTCAGACTCCATCCTGGACATCCCAGACTCCATCCTGGACATCCCAGACTCCATCCTAGACATCCCAGACTCCATCCTGGTCATCCCAGACTCCATCCTGGACATCCCAGACTCCATCCTGGATATCCCAGTCTCCATCCTGGACATCCCAGTCTCCATCCTGGACATCCCAGTGTCCATCGTGAACACCCTGGACATTCCAGACTCCATCCTGGACCTCCCAGATTGCATCATGGATTCTATTTTTCTCAATCTACGCATTTGAAGAGGAAAGAGCACTCTTATCAGTCGTTAATGCATCAAACAATTTTTTATAAGCACCGATCACTTTGGTCGAGTGGTTAGCGTCCTCGCCTCTAAAGCAAAGGATCGGGAGGTCTTTGGTTCGACTCCCAGTGCCGTCGTTTCGCTGGCGGAAAAATATTTTCGATGTGACGTAGCTCCAAGAGTGTATATCAATATACGATATACTATGTCTGTAGTCGGATATTTACTACCAGCGATTGACACGCCGATTGTAGCTCCGGTATCGTGAACTGAGCCTAGAAGATCGGCTGTTACCGACACCAAAATGACACACAGAGAGAAAATTATGGTGTTAATAACTATAGAGTGACAACTATTCATTTTTAGTACTTACGACCAATTTTTTACTAGTTGCCACAACTATCAAATAGTTACATTAGCTATAACTAACTAATAATTACCATAACTATTTTCAAAGTTGGAGTAACTATGAAAATAGTTGCATGGACTAAAAATTAATAGTTGTCACTTTATAGTTGACTGTACTACTACGATTTCTCTGAGTGCAGTTTCACTCTTATAGAGTACCGTTAAAGTGGTTCGGAATCCACTACTGTAAAAATCTGTAGGTCCCGTCGCTAATAACTCTGGTAGTTGATACAACGTTAAAAAAAGCGAAAAAAAAACAATTTTATAAACATATTCTAAGCCATAATCATAGTTGTGGCAATAAATTATTTCTCTATGTACAAAATCCATTAAATCTAAATTTCTACACAAACTAACGTATTATTTTAATTTTTTGAGAAACGAACAACACAGTCGTTTGACAAAACAGGTGCCAAGCCTGCGAATTAGGAAAAGGCGTGTCAGAGGTGTACATATGCGATCAATGATAAAGCCAGATGCGATATGAAAGCGATTGCCGCGGTACAGCTCACTCAGTATCATGGAAATGCAGCTGGCACTGGTGTATATTATACGAGCCGTGAGTGCTCTGCTACGGGGCCTTGCGTGTTCCTATTGACGTCAACGCTGACCCTGGATACGCGTTTCCGTACCTGTCATCGATGCTTGCTTCCGATATACGCGCACGAAGCGTTCGCTCTCGTTCTCGTACGTTTTCCCGTTGGGCACGTTCGTTCGCCTTACGTACAAACGCTCGTTTCTCAGATTATCGAAATTGCAACAAATTTGTCTTGCATTAGAAGACACGCGACTTCCCGTTTTTCCGCTGCGGAATCACCTTAACCCATTTAGTTCATTGCTTCCCCCGTAAAAATAATTCTGTCAAATTTATGATCATAAATTTGCATGTTTTGAAAAGTGCCATTTTTGACACGCGTTAAGACGTTAATAATCTTAAAAAAAGTTCAGAGCGATATCAAAGATCCATTTTGATACCAAGTTTTTTTTTTTTTACTAATTTGAGAGGAATTATTGAGTTGAAATTAAATTGTATTCAATTTGATATCACTAAACGTGATATCAAATCAGATTTCGAAATAGTTTTGAAATTTTCTTAGATTTTCGTCTTGGCGCAGCTCAAAAATGGCACTTTTTGACATATGGCGATTTGGGTTTAGACAAATTCACGTCACTCTTGCCCTCAATTAAATTAAGGGGAGGGAGTCAGGTGAAAAAAATTAATTTTGAAAATTCAATATCATCCAAATCCTATTGCATATAAAAATGCCTAACGCACTATATTGTTGATACTCGATGAAAGGATTTTTTTACTGTCGTCTGATTTGCATATGCTTTTCAATATTATCTTAAGCAAAGCTCTTAGGTTTTCCATTCTGCGTATGATTCAGATCAAACTACTAGGCAGATTGGAATGGTTGACGTCTCATTTTCTTCTTCATGAAAAGATACACCGGCTAAATGGAGCAAATGTTAATAAAAGGTAATATTTTTTAAGTGACATAATTATTAATATATAAATTTTATGCTATTTTCTAAATCAGTGATTAACTTTGCTTTCAGAATGAAAAAAAATAGTTTGCTCCATTTAGCTGGTGTATCTTTTCATGAAGAAGAAAATGAGACATCAACCATTCTAATCTGCCTAGTAGTTTGATCTGAATCATGCGCAGAATGGAAAACCTAAGAACTTTGCTTAAGACAATATTGAAAAGCATATGCAAGTCAGACGGCAGTAAAAAATCCTTCCATCGAACACCAACAATATAGTGCATTGGGCATTTTTATATGCAATAGGATTTGGATGATATTGAATTTCCACAATCAATTTTTTTGACCTGACTCCCTCCCCTTAACCCATTCACTTCGTTGCTTCCCCCTAAAAATAATTCTGTCAAATTTATGATCATAAATTTACATGTTTTGAAAAGTGCCATTTTTGAGACGCGTTAAGACGTTAATAATCTTTAAAAAGTTCAAAGCGATATCAAAGATCCATTTTGATACCAAGTTTTTTTTTTTTTTTTTACTAATTTGAGAGAAATTATTGCGTTGAAATTCAATTGTATTCAATTTGATATCACTAAACGTGATATTAAATCGATTTCGAAATAGTTTTGAAATTTTCTTAGATTTTCGTCTTGACGCAGCTCAAAAATGGCACTTTTTGACATATGTCGATTTGTGATCTCATTTTGACATAATTATTTTTACGCGGGTTTCGACAAATTCACATCACTCTTGTCCTCAATTTAATCAATTGGAGATCCGCATTGTTTTTTTTTTTTCTAAATATTTTTCCGGATCTTGTGTCAAATTTGGGCACGGAAAAACAAGGCTTTGATTGGAACATCAATCAGAGCATCTTATCATACAGTAAAAGACGTTCTTAAGACATATTTTAACGACTATGACAATTTTAAGACGTTGAGGTGTGCTGAAGTGGTTAAATATGCGCCAGTCGATTAATTGGTCAGGCAAATCAAGTTATGTGTTAGCGCAACCAAGTTCATTGTAATACACACGGAGAAAAATAATTTGCTAGCATAGTGACAGCAAACTTTATTTGTTGGCGTAGAAAATGTATTTGCTGGCCTAGCAAATCTTTTTGCTTGTCTAGCAAATTATTTGACAAGCCTAACAAATAATTTTTGTTAGGCTGCATCTGCAAATTTTTAGCAACTAAGTTAAATAATTTTTTATAAATAAATCTATGTTAAAGGAGGATCGGTATTGAATTTAGAATGGATTTGTAAAAAAGTTCGGTTTTTACGGAATTTTGATTTTTAAAAAAAAATATTCGTTTTGCTCTAACTCACGTCAAATTTTACCAAATCAACTGAAATTTTCTAAAGATGAAAAATAACATTCAGCTCTACTACCTACGAAATTTCGTCGTGATCGGTAAAGCGGTTTGAATTTTACGCGATTTTGAATTTTTCAAGAAAAATATAGATAAGGAAGAAAGTTGCAAAGTAGAACTTTGCACATTGTGGCAATACGTCGTTTCTACAGAATCCGCTTCTACACATCACCGACTCAACACCACCGACTCTACACTACGGCAATTCGACACATCCCTCGATTCAACACAACAGCAACTGTACACATCACCAACTCGACACATGCCTCAATTCGACACAACCCCAATTCTACACAGCCCCGGTTCTACACAGTCACAACTGTCACGAGCCAAATGCACAACGGCAATACTCTACACAGCCCAGATTCCACACAGGCGCAACTGTCACGAGCTAAATTCACTAAAGTCCCGATTCAACACATCACCGATTCTACACCGTCACCAACTCACATCCAATCATAGTGCGCCGATGAGTTGGAATACTTGAGTGACATACGTTGATTGGATGCGAGTTGGTGACTGTGTAGAATCGGTGATGTGTTGAATCGGGACTTTGGTAAATTTTGCTCGTGACAGTTGTGCCTGTGTAGGATCGGGGCTGTGTAGAATATTGCCATTGTGAATTTAGCTCGTGACATTTGTGCCTGTGTAGAATCGGGCCTGTGTAGAGTATTGCCGTTGTGCATTTGGCTTGTGACAGCTGTGACTGTGTAGAATTGGGGTTGTGTCGAATTGAGGCAGGTGTCGAGTTGGTGATGTGTCGAGTTGGTAATGTGTAAAGTTACTGTTGTGTTGAATCGAGGCATGTGCCGAATTGCCGTTGTGTAGAGTCGGTGATTATGTAGAGTCAGATTCCACACAGGCGCAAATGTCACGAGCTAAATTCACAACGGCAATACTCTACACAGCCCCGATTCTACACAGGCACAACTGTCACGAGCTAAATTCACTAAAGTCCCGATTCAACACATCACCGATTCTACACCGTCACCAACTCACATCCAATCATAGTGCGCCGATGAGTTGGAATACTTGAGTGACATACGTTGATTGGATGCGAGTTGGTGACTGTGTAGAATCGGTGATGTGTTGAATCGGGACTTTGGTAAATTTTGCTCGTGACAGTTGTGCCTGTGTAGGATCGGGGCTGTGTAGAATATTGCCGTTGTGAATTTAGCTCGTGACATTTGTGCCTGTGTAGAATCGGGTCTGTGTAGAGTATTGCCGTTGTGCATTTGGCTTGTGACAGTTGTGACTGTGTAGAATCGGGGCTGTGTAGAATTGGGGTTGTGTCGAATTGAGGCAGGTGTCGAGTTGGTGATGTGTCGAGTTGGTAATGTGTAAAGTTGCTGTTGTGTTGAATCGAGGCATGTGCCGAATTGCCGTTGTGTAGAGTCGGTGATGTGTAGAATCGGGTTCTGTAGAAACGACGTATTGCCATTCATTTTCATTTTTTACAAAGCTTTCTCTATGGGGCATTCTCTGTCAGTTCAGCCACTTTTTTTTCGACCCTCTCAGATCTATCCCATAATTGGACACATTTTAGTACCACTTGAAAGCACTCTTTGTGAATTTTTTCAGATTTTTTAAACAATCCATTTGGGAAATGTATTTTTTAAAATTATTCATGTAACTTTGATGGAGTAAGTCTGACAAAAAAAAATACATGTATAAAAAAATGTTGTTTTTCACTCAACTTTGTAATACAATAGGGCTCATATTTTTATTCGTGTTGCAAAAGCGATATTCAGCAAAAAAAAATGTTAAACAATTTTTTTCATTCATTCGGACACCTTCGATATTACTCTCAATTTTTTATAAACTGTAGGGACATGTATAGAATCTACAAAAAAATTGGTGTAGTGGGCATCGACTACTTGAAGGATTCAAAAAAGAAAGAAAATTAATTAAATTTATTTAATTGTTTTTTTATTTTTATATATTTTTTTATTTCACTTATTTTTTGTTACTCCTTCAAATAATCGATCCACTGAGCTACTTGACGTGTAACGACGACACGGCCTTCAGGGTTTACATACAGTTATTCGTGCGTATAGCCATTTATTGGATCGAAAATTTTGGAAAATATTTTTTTTCTCCTTAAAATAGCCGATGCCCACTATGCCAATTTTTTGGTATGCTTTTGACATATCCCTGTAACTTGTATAAAATTGGCAGTGATATCGAAGGTGTCCGAATGAGTAAAAAAAATTGTGTAACATTTTTTTTTGCTGTTAATAGCTTTTGCAACACGAATAAAAATATGAGACATATTGCAATGCAAAGTTAATTGAAAAACAACATTTTTTTGTATGTGTGATTTTTTTATCAGATTTACTCCATCGAAGTTATACGAATAACAAAAAAAATATACATTTACTAAATGGATGGATTAAAAAATCTGAAAAAATTCACAAAGAGTGCTTTTAAGTGGTACTAAAATGTGGCCAATTATGGGATAGATCTGAGAGGGTCCAAAAAAAAGTGGCTGAACTGACAGAGAATGCCTCCTATGAGGAAGCCAAAATTAATAAATAAGCTTACTTATAAAGGTGGCTTTGTGAAAAATGAAAATTAATGAGGAAGTGCAAAGTTCGACTTTGCAACTTTTTTTTCATGTGTATATCGAAATTGATTATTTTTTTATTATACCGTATATCTAAAATTGGCATTTGCACCCGTCAACTTTTGGACCTTGTTACACAATATACAATTGTCAAAGCGTTGGTATTATAAAAAATTTAAAAAAATGGAAAATAATGAGCAATGTGCAAATTTGTACTTTTCATTCCTTTTTTTTTCTCTCCTTTTATTTAAAAGATGATAAATGAAAGCTAACTATGATTGCTGGCAATCAAGTCCCGGTTAGTGATTAAAATCAACAACAGCATCTTTGGAATGTCTTACAAGCTATTAACAACATATGTAGGGAAACACAATCGAGACATAATGATTGATAGTAATTTTTTGTACGTCACCGTTGAATAAACTTGATTAGCAGCTTGTTCATTCAGCAATAAGTAATTGGAGCTAATTGGGTGGTTATTACTAGCTACGCTGTTACCTAACATGTTTTTTTTTGTTTTTATAATAAGCTCCTAATCATCTTTATCGTCTTCATGATTATATAATGATATTCTTGATGGTTCCACTGGAGAAAATATAATTGGTTTAACAACAATTCTATCACGGATTACCACGACTGTATTCAGTCATTCCACCTCATATTTATAATATTCACAATCCCATAGGAGATAAAAAAAAGAAATAAAAAGTTTCAAGAAAATTTGTTTTTAGTTTAATTTAATATTATATTACATTTAGTAATTATAAAAATTGGATATACATCATAGGTTTGTGGGAAAAAAATAATATGATGCTACCATTTCTTAATATAGTCAAGAACCATCGTCGATTTCTACACCGACAGAAAAGATTTCATTGACGCCAAAGAAATGGGTGGATCGATTTTTTTTTTCATTGATTTCAACGAAATATTTCTTTGATTTCAATGAAATAGTGCATTTGAATTTCAAAGAGAACATTTCATTGCCTGTAAATAAAGATTTATTTAGTGAGCATATAATAAAGAAACAGTTTCATTGTTTTAAAGAGACGTTTTCATTGGTTCAAAGAAACGTTTTCATTGATTTCTCTCTCGCACCTAACCTCACTTTTTGTTTTCCGGTTCTCCCGAACGATCGGCTTCGAGTTTCGAGGAGCCAGAAGCTTAGCTTATTTCTGCCATACTTCCTTACATACTCACAAAATTTGAGCTTTATCTGCCGCGTACTTCAGGAAAAAATAGGATTCGAAATTTTGAGCTGGTAAGAAGAAGGTTTCATTGAATCAGAGACGACATCTTTGAAATCAATGAAAAAGGTTCTTTGGTTTAAAGAAATGTTTCTTCGAATCAATGTCATTACTTTTCATCGAGTTTGAGATCATTCAAACAAAAGATAGTATTGAAATTCAAGTATTTCATTTCATTGACAAAGATTTCCGTGAATCAATGAAACTTTTTCTCTCGGTGTAGTAAAAATTTCAAAATTGATAAAAACTCAAAAATTAAATTTTTGAATTTTTGGTACATATTATATTTTTATATTATATTATTAGGCTTAATTATTATAGTACATTTGTTCGAAGTGGATTCAATTATACCAATCAACGTATATTTGTTAACATTTGATAAACAAAAATTATATTTTTGTTGTCCAATATCAATAAAATAATATTATCAATATTATTCCAAAATGATCCATTGTATAAGATAGAACTGTGATTAATTATTAATTTCCACATTGTTTATACTGAGCATGATGAACAAAATGTATTTAAATCGAAGATATATTTATTTCATGTTAATTACTCAACTGAATTAAAATAATTCGACAAACAAAATAATGAAAAGAAAATTTATTTACGTTAATTAAAATCTAGTTCCACCTGTGAGATATTTTTTTCTGAGTGTATAAGAACCTAATAACAATAATTCAATTTGTATAAATTTATGAAAGTCCAAATAGATAGAGATAATATGGGTCATTCCATACCAAATGGGCCATTCATTTAATTTGCCATAATAATGAAAATTCTGTGAAATTTTGGGAAAAATCGAAATGGTCTGTCATTTTTTCAAAATGGCGGACATTTTTTTTCAGCGGCTATGGAACATTTTTTATTAAAAAGTGCATTCAAAAACTGAAATTTTATACAGGAACAAATTTTTTGTACGATCTGTAATTTCGAATATACAGCGAATTGAAAAAAATGAGATAAAAAAAAATCGTTATTAAATTTTGGGCGAACTATAGGTGCTAAAATTCTGAAATAATTTATGGATGTTCGTGATACTCTGAAGAATTTTAGAAAAAATTGTGAAAATGCTAACATGCTAAATTTCGGTGAGTCACTTGACATGGAATTACCCATAGAATACAATCAAAACCCATTCAAATTCTGTCGATCTGTATCAGACTATATTATTTATTTTTACCATCAATGTGAAATCACGTGGAATCCCTTATGTATTCTATCCACGTGGAAATTTTCAAGCAAAACTTGTTATATCGATATCACATTGCGTTGTGGAAAACCCACGCAATTTCGAGTTAGAATCAAAAGCCCGAAGCACTGACGCATAACTGACACCTGCAGACTCCACCCACGCATTTATTTGCTGAATCCAGCCGAGCTTATAACTTTGTTACAAGATCTGATATGTGTAACTCCGTCGCTTGTTACGGTTGAAAGCCGAGTTAGCTCTAGACTTTACAGTCGTATTTCCAGTTCGCTGAGGGCGAGGCTCAACATCAACGTAAATCAAATCTGTCAGGGAGAAGCTAAATAGTAGGATGCACGTGAGTGTGTAAGGGCATGTGTCGATGTCTATCCCTTAACCGCAATTATATTAACGCGCCCACGAGTAAATTTGATTTACGTCGAAACACACAATATTTTATAGATGGCTGATATTATATACGCACGTACTTTTTACGGTTAAGGGAATGCTGGAGTAGATTTTGATACCGACTTTGGTCGGCAAGTTTCCCGATTACGACACAGGTGGCGCCGACGTAGTCTGTTTACTTTTGGCAAAAGATGAGATAATAAAAAAAGAAAGATGAGAAATAAGAAAAAAAAATTGAACAAATAGAACGTGAATTAAGGGGATGCTGGAGTAGATTTTGATACCGACTTTGGTCGGCAAGTTTCCGGATTAGGACACAGGTGGCGCTAACGTAGTTTGTTTACTTTTGGCAAAAGATACCGAAACTTCCGAAAAGCAAAATGGCCGCACATCATATGTCAACAAACCTTTGCTGTAAGATATAATTGTTTCTGAAAATTAGATATGTAAAATCAGACCGGATGTCAATTCTGTGATGATTTCTAAATATTCCAAAACCATCAGAATGTTAACTACACAAGCCAAATCCATATATAGTGTATACTACGTTCGCGTTGCAAAGGCTCGGAGCTTTTTCAAAAGTAAACAGACTACGTCGGCGCCACCTGTGTCCTAATGGGGAAACTTTATTTACGCTCTTCTCGACCTACTTTGATCGCGAACAAACTGCGTAAACGTACTTTACAAACTACGTGCGCTTCTTTAGTGCTATCGCCAATCCAACAGTCTTAAAAAATGCGAAGAACCTCATAGAATCGGCGTCCACGCTCTTCTTTTGAATGTGATGTCTAGAAATGATTATATAGGACGAAATAGGTGGTGTTGACAGTTCGAGCGGCCATATTGGTTATCGGTAGATTTACAAAATTACGATTTTCTTTATTTTTCAAGTGTTTTCATCCAAAATTCGAGCGGACGCCGATGCGCCTATGTTGATATTATAATCCTGTGCAATTTGAAACATATTTGTAATATATTAACAACGTAGTTTGTAAACTACGAAAGCTAAGCTGTTTACCGACCAAAGTCTGTATCAAAATCTACTCCAGCATCCTCTTAATGAAATCAGAAAAAAAAATTGAACAAATAGAACGTGAATTAAGGGGATGCTGGAGTAGATTTTGATACCGACTTTGGTCGGCAAGTTTCCGGATTAGGACACAGGTGGCGCTAACGTAGTTTGTTTACTTTTGGCAAAAGATACCGAAACTTCCGAAAAGCAAAATGGCCGCACACCATATGTCAACAGACCTTTGCTGTAAGATATAATTGTTTCTGGAAATTAGATATGTAAAATCAGACCAGACGTCAATTCTGTCATGATTTCTAAATATTCCAAAACCATTAGAATGTTAACTACACAAGCCAAATCCATATATAGTGTATACTACGTTCGCGTTGCAAAGGCTCGGAGCTTTTTCAAAAGTAAACAGACTACGTCGGCGCCACCTGTGTCCTAATGGGGAAACTTTATTTACGCTCTTCTCGACCTATTTTGATCGCGAACAAACTGCGTAAACGTACTTTACAAACTACGTGCGCTTCTTTAGTGCTATCGCCAATCCAACAGTCTTAAAAAATGCGAAGAACCTCATAGAATCGGCGTCCACGCTCTTCTTTTGAATGTGATGTCTAGAAATGATTATATAGGACGAAATAGGTGGTGTTGACAGTTCGAGCGGCCATATTGGTTATCGGTAGATTTACAAAATTACGATTTTCTTTATTTTTCAAGTGTTTTCATCCAAAATTCGAGCGGACGACGATGCGCCTATGTTGATATTATAATCCTGTGCAATTTGAAACATATTTGTAATATATTAACAACGTAGTTTGTAAATTAGGAAACCGAAGCTTTTTACCGACCGTCGGTATCAAAATCTACTCCAGCATCCCCTTAATCCAGAAAAAAAAGGTTTAATTACCGGGACTAAATTTATATATTTAAATTGCCTTTATATTTTTTTCAATACTAAAATTTAGATGAATAAAGGTGTAATTTGCCTTCATTTTCTTTTTAATACTAAAATTTAGATAAATAAAGTTGTAATTTAGTATAATTGAAATAATTTAATATGTTTATATATTATATTAATAATTAATAACTAATTAATTATTAATATAATATACAATAATATTAAATTATTTCAATTATACTAAATTACACCTTTATTTATTTAAATTGTAGCATTGACAAAAAAATAAAGGCAAATTAAATATATAAATTAAATAATAAAAATATATAAATTATTTAATATGTTTATATATTATATTTATAATTAATAATTAATTATTTATTAATTATTAATATAATACATAAAAATATTATTTTTTTTCAATTATACTAAATTACACCTTTATTTATCTAAATTTTAGTATTAAAAAAAAAAGGCAAATTAAATATATAAATTAAATAACAAAAATATATAAATAATTTAATATGTTTATATATTATTTTAACAATTAATAATTAATTAGTTATTAATTATCAATATAATATATTATTATATTATATTAATAATTAATTATTTATTCACTATTAATATAATACATAAAAATATTAATTTATTTCAATTATACCAAATTACACCTTTATTTATCTAAATTTTAGTATTAAAAAAAATAAAGGCAAATTAAATATATAAATTTAGTATTTCAGCCATCTATAAAATATTGGGTGTTTCAACGTTCATCAAATTTAAACGAAAGTACGCGTGGGTGCGTTAACATAATTCTGGTTAAGGGATACATGCCCTTACACACTCACGTGCATCCTACGATTTGGTTTCTCCCTGACTGATTTAATTAACGTTGATGTTGAGCCTCGCCCTCAGCGACAACAACAAGCGACGGAGTTACATATCAGATTTTGTAACAAAGTATTAATATAATATATTATATTAATTATTAATAAACTAATTAATTATTAATACAATTACAATAATTAATAATTATTAATATAATATATTACATTAATAATCAATAAACTAATTAATAATAATTATTTATTATTTATTAATTTTTAATATAATATATATATTTTTTTATTATTCCTTTTTTTTAATTTTTAAAAATATAATATATAAAAATATTAAATTATTTCAATTATACTAAACTACACCTTTATTTATCTAAATTTTAGTATTAAAAAAAAATAAAGGCAAATTAAATATATAAATTTTGTATTTCAGCCATTTATAAAATATTGTGTGTTTCGACGTAAATCAAATTTAAACGAAAGTACTCGTGGGCGCGTTAATATAGGTAATTTCGGTTAAGGGATACATGCCCTTACACGTTCATGTGCATCCCACGATTTAGCTTCTCCCTGACTGATTTGATTAAGGTTGATGTTGAGCCTCGCCCTCAGCGACAACTACAAGCGACGCAGTTACATATCAGATCTTGTAACATAGTGATAAGCTCGACTAAATTCAGCAAATAAATACGTGGGTGCAGTTTGCAGGTGTCAGTTATGCATCAGTGCTTCGGGCTTTGGATTTTAACTCGAAATTGCGTGGGTTTGACACAACGCAATGTGATATCGATATAACATACAAATTTTGCTAGAAAATTTCCACGTAGATGGAATACGATGATTCTTGACTACCTTAAGAAATGGTAGTTTTTTTCAGCAACATATTATTTTTTCCTCACAAACCTATGATGTATGTCCAATTTTTATAATTATAATTACATATTAAATTTGACTAAAAACCAATTTTCTTGAAACTTTTTACTTCTTTTTAATAAATGTCGCAATTTTAGATGTATCTTCGTCAAATTTGGCATGGAAGTGGGCTGTCATACAACGACGCTTGGGATTGTAGTTGACGCAAATCGGTTGAAAACTTCAAATTTTACAGCATTTTGAAAATTTTGAAAATATCGTTTTCATGCTATAACTTTCGCAATTTAAGAGATATCAGGCTGAAATTTTGTACGCAAAAGGACTACCATCAAAACATGATGTGTACCAAATTTGGCGAGAATCGATAGCGTGGTTATAATTGTATTGCAATTTCAATTTAAAAAAAAATGTCTTCATAGACTTCATCCCTGTAAATTCTGAGATATCCGGCTGCAATTTTCGACATGATTTCATGATTATTGATTGTTAATAATGAATTTAGTCAAAGGAACTATCGATATGTCGGTAAATTTCGATTTTGGTGAATATGAAAAAAAAAATGACGGGACGAAAAAAAAAAAAATTGAAAATTTTCACAGATTTATCTTAAATTTTGTTCACATATGGACTATCATCGAAAAATATTTGAGTACAAATTTGACGCAGATCTGTTCAGCCATTCAAATTTTATGGCATTTTGAATTTTTCGAAAAATCTCATTCTCGCGCTGGCTCGTGCAAATTACGAGACACCGGGTTCTAATTTGGTCCACATATGGATTACTATGGTACAAGATTTTAGTACAAATTTGAAAAAAATCGGTTACACGATTAAAATTCTTCGACACTTTGAATTTTTAGAAAAATGTCGAGCCTACACCGAGAGAAAAGATTTCATTGACGCCAAAGAAATGGGTGGATTGATTTTTTTTTTTCATTGGTTTCAATGAAATATTTCTTTGATTTCAATGAAATTGTGCATTTGAATTTCAAAGAGAACGTTTCATTGCCTGTAAATAAAGATTTACTTAGTGAGCATATAATAAAGAAACAGTTTCATTGTTTTAAAGAGACGTTTTCATTGGTTCAATCGCTTTCATTGATCTCTCTCCCGCAACCTAACCTCACTTTTTTGTTTTCCGGTTCTCCCGAACGAACGGCTTCGAGTTTCGAGGAGCCATAAGCTTAGCCTATTTCTGCCGTCCTTCTTTACATACTCACAAAATTTGAGCTTTATCTGCCGCGTACTTCAGGAAAAAATAGGTTTCGAAATTTTGAGCTGGTAAGAAGGTTTCATTGAATCAGAGACGATATCTTTGAAATCAATGAAAAAGGTTCATTGGTTCAAAGAAATGTTTCTTCGAATCAATGTCACTACTTTTCATTGAGTTGGAGATCATTCAAAGAAAAGATAGTATTGAAATTCAAGTCTTTCATTTCATTAGCAAAGATTTCCGTGAATCAATGAAACTTTTTCTCTTGGTGTAGTGAACATATAATAAAGAAACAGTTTTATTGTTTTAAAGAGACGTTTTCATTGGTTCAAAGAGACGTTTTCATTGGTTCAAAGAAACGTTTTCATTGATCCCCCTCTCGCGCCTAACCTCACTTTTTTGTTTTCCGGTTCTCCCGAACGAACGGCTTCGAGTTTCGAGGAGCCAGAAGCTTAGCCTATTCCTGCCGTACTTCTTTACATACTCACAAAATTTGAGCTTTATCTGCCGCGTACTTCAGGAAAAAATCGGTTTCGAAATTTTGAGCTGGTAAGAAGGTTTCATTGAATCAGAGACGATATCTTTGAAATCAATGAAAAAGGTTCATTGGTTCAAAGAAATGTTTCTTCGAATCAATGTCACTACTTTTCATTGAGTTTGAAATCATTCAAAGAAACGATAGTATCGAAATTCAAGAATTTCATTTCTTTGGCAAAGATTTCGGTGAATAAATGAAACTTTTTCTCTCGGTGTAAACAAGCCTGCAAAGTAGAACTTTGCAAATTGCTTTCTCATTATTTTTCGCTTTTTACAAAGCTTCCTCTATGAGGAAGCCAAAATCAATTAACATACTTCCTTTTGGCTAAAACGAATATTAAATAATAATTCAACTACTTATATATAATTATAATTACTTAATTTATCAATTAACAATAAATGTTTCCGAAAATTTCGAAACTCCATAAAACCTAAAGTTCTCCATACAATAATTCATTATATTTCCTTCTCTAAAAAGTATGTTGCGAGATTTTATCGAATTGCGAGTTGGTCCATTGTTGTCACGTTATTCGCGCTGTGATTGGTCCAAATTGGCGGGAGATCAGATCGAGACCGAGACCGAGTTCGTGTTTAACACGTTTGACAGTTGCAATTCTGACAGTTTTTTCAAGCATATCGGGCGCGCGAGGTTTGAATTCCCAAGTTGGTTGACTTTACAATATTTCGGGGTTTCCGGATTATGTGTTAATTGCGAATATTAAACTAGGCTTAAGATGTTGAACGACAAAGTGCGACGTAGTCTCTATGGCAGCAACAAAACCAGGCGTACGCGGAGTCACTACATGCGGATCAACAGAACAATCGTGAATAAGATGATAAGCGAAGAGATCGGGGAGAATTGAAATTCTGCAGTCAAGTAAATCAGACCTCTTTGTTCACTGTTACTTTTAGCAAAATCCATGCCAGGTTTCCGGAATTGGAAATCCTGTATTTATTTCATTGAGCAAAGAGGTCGTACTGCTTTACTAAAAATGTAAAGCCCCATATAATGATGGGACTTTACCTTTTTTTCTAAAGTCTGGAAATGCTCCAGACCTCGCAAATTTGAAGTTATCAAGGTAAATACTAATTTATAATTGAAAGAATGTTAAAGGACAATTGGTAATCAATTTGAGTCAAATCTATAAAGAGTTTCCGATTCGATAAGATTTGGAATTATTGGAAAAATTTGTTAGATCTCTTAATTTTTGGGAATTCTGATTATATATATTATATGTATTAAATAAGATCGCTGCACCGACACACGCACTTTATCACTTATCAAATAATATTAAAAATAATGAGGAACCAGTTCTACTTTCTACTTTTTTTGTTTGTTGACTAACCATTTTGTTAGCTATAACCAAATATTATTAATAATAAATTGGAAACATGTCTAGAAATGGGGCGTGGGTTTCGTCTCGAGGTTAACAATATCTCGTGCGTTTCAATATCGTAGTATTCGTAGCTCTTCGTAGTAGGTACTCACATACTTTCATCGTTTCTCCGGATATTTAGTGTGTGCTGTGAAAACACGAGGGCGTTCGCTGAGCGTACGCTTGAAAAAACAGCAGGTATTCGTTATGGGCGAGAGTTCATAATCCGTCTTCACTCTCTTCGGGAGCAATCTCGTTCTTGAGCTGTTTACATACTCGATTAACGTCAGATCCATACGTTGACAGATTTGACGCACTTTCGTTCGTTCCGTAAATCATTTTATAAAATACATACGATATATACATATGCATTGTGAAGGAATATCGAAGCGAACCGACGTCAGGCCACTGATACTTATGTATAATAAGTATCGTCACTAACAAAAAAACAATTTTTTTATATCCCACTTACTGACCTGCTTAATATTTTATTCTCACTGTTTTTGTTTAGTAACATAATTATATGATAATAAGTTGAGACATAGCAATTTGTATTTCTCCTCTATAATGATCATAATAAATTACGTCTATTAAAAATTAGCGACTTTTTGCTTCCTCGTAGAGGAAGCTTTGTTTTCATGAAAAAAATTTTTTTCGAGTTTTTCATGCCGGTATGCTTAGAAATGTTCAAAACGTCGAGAAAAGTGGTTTAGAAAAAATGTCCGTATATATGTGTGTGTGTGTGTGTGTTCTGGGCTCCGAAAATTCGATGAATTATTACTCAGTAACCGTTCGAGCGATATGGCTCAAATTTGGCACTCAATTGGAGTAGTTGCCCCGCTTTGAATGTTGAGATTTATGAAAAAAAAAAACAGCCATTTTGATTTTATGGTACTTTTAATTTTTTGAAAAAAGGGCGTGGTCGCTCTAACTTCCGTAAAAATTAGACGATTTTGCTAAATAGTTGTTTATAAATAAATATACGTTCAATGTTGTTTGGCATTGCATTTGGGCGAAATCGGTAAAGCGGTTCAGATTTTATAGATGTTTGAATTTTTCGAAAAAAATCATTTTTTTTTATAAATCACGTCGAATTTCACCAATTTAACCGAAATGTTTTACAAACGAAAAGGAACATGCAGCTATGCCACGTACCAAATTTGACAATGATCGGTAAAGTGGTTCAGATTTTACGACATTTTGAAATTTACAAAAAAAAAACGATTCTCGCTCTAGCATCAGCAAAAGTTGATAATGCGAGACAAAAGTTTGTACTCAATGGAAATAAGAATGCAAAGTAGAACTTTACACATTGCTTCATATATAATTTTTATTTTTTTAAATTTATAATGACCGCTTGTCCCAAAATAGAATTGCTCATAACTCTCGAACGGCGTGACGAATCGAGATGAAAATTTACACAAAAGAGGAGGATAAACTCCGTTTTCGTTATTTCGATTAAGATAGTCCTTGCGCATTAAGCTGAGGTCAAATAAGTTTTCGAAAAATGGGAGGGAATTGCAAACACTTTTCGCCAATATAAACAAGGCTGCAAAGTAGAACTTTGCAAATTGCTTCCTCATTATTGTTGGATTTTTACAAAGCTTCCTCTATTAGGAAGCCAAAATAGATTAACATGCTTCCTCATAGAGGTAGATTTGTAAAAGTCCAACAATAATGAGGAAGCAATTTGCAAAGTTCTACTTTGCAGCCTTGTTAATCAGTTTTTTTAATGACAAAAATTAAGTCAGGAAAGTGGTAGATAAATCTTTAATAAAAAAGTCGATGAGATAAAAAATGAAAGCCATTCATTTGATAAAAAAAATGTCATCAATTTTTCAAGTTTACTTGAAAGAAGGATGCAAAAGAACCTTGTATATTTTTCAGACAAATTCAATCTCAAACAACATTAAATGTACTGCCTGGAACTTATGAATGACAATTTTGCAAAATATCGTGAATGTTACAAAAAATAGAGCATTCACGATTTTTTTTGGAAAAATTTGTTAAAGAATATGAAAATCTAAAAATTGCAACAAACAAAGACGAACTGATTGATTTGATGTTTTTTTTCAATTTCACTATTAAATTTAGACTTTATATCTTTTTTAATTTTTTGGAAAAAAATTCAACAAAATACAAAAATCTAAATTTTTGCATATATTTTGTTAATAATTGCACCAATCAAAGACGAGCTGCTGCTTGATTGATTTGATGTCTTTTTGAATTTTACAATTAAATTTACACAACTATTTATTTTTGGAAGAAATTCCAAAAAATATGCATTTTTATTTATATTAATTTTTTTAATTTTTTGGAAGAAATTAAAAAAAAATATAAAATTAATAATACCTGTATAATATTTTGTCAATAATTGAAACAATCAAAGACGGGCTGCTGATTGATTGATTTGATGCCTTTTTGAATTTTACAATTAAATTTACACAACTATACTATTAAATTACGATTTTACACATTTTTAAATTTTTTGAAAGAAATTCCAAAAAATATACATTTTTGTTAATATTCATTTTTTAATTTTTTGGAAAAAGTTCCAAAACTTTAATATTTAATAATATTTTGTCAAAAATTGAAACAATCAAAGACGGGCTGCTGCTTGATTGATTCGATGCCTTTTTGAATTTTACAATTAAATTTACACAACTATACTATTAAATTACGATTTTACACATTTAAAAATTTTTTGGAAGAAATTCCAAAAAATATGCATTTTTATTTATATTCATTTTTTAATTTTTTGGAAGAAATTCAAAAAAATATAAAATTAATAATACCTGCATAATATTTTGTCAATAATTGAAACAATCAAAGAGGGGCTGCTGTTTGATTGATTTGATGCCTTTTTGAATTTTACAGTTAAATTTACACAACTATTTCTTTTTGGAAGAAATTCCAAAAAATATGCATTTTTATTTATATTCATTTTTTTAATTTTTCGGAACAAATTTAAAAAAATATACAATTAATAATTCCTGCATAATATTTTGTCAAAAATTGAAACAATCAAAGTCGGGCTGCGGCTTGATTGATTTGACGTCTTTTTGAATTTTACAATTAAATTTACACAACTATACTATTAAATTACGATTTTACACATTTTTTAATTTTTTAAAAGAAATTCCAAAAAATATACATTTTTATTTATATTCATTTTTTTAATTTTTCGGAACAAATTTAAAAAAATACAAAATTAATAATTCCTGCATAATATTTTGTCAAAAATTGAAACGATCAAAGACGGGCTGCTGTTTGATTGATTTGATGCCTTTTTGAATTTTACAATTAAATTTACATCACTATTAAATTACGATTTTACACATTTTTAAATTTTTTAAAAGAAATTCCAAAAAATATGCATTTTTATTTATATCAATTTTTTAATTTATTGGAAAAAGTTCCAAAAAATATAAAATTAATAATTCCTGCATAATATTTTGTCAAAAATTGAAACAATCAAAGACGAGCTGCTGCTTGATTGATTTTATGTAATTTTTCTGAATTTTCTAAAATATAGGGTGTAAATTGCTGGCGTAGCAGAAGATATGCCAAAAGCGATGCCGTGGCTTTTGGCTCGGGTATTTGCCCGAGTCCACTGAGGGGGATGCACCACAGCAGTAAAAGCTCGCACCAACAGCAGCAGAAGCAGCATTGGAGCTAGCTAGATTAGGTCACGAGCCCGCTCGAAGAGTCGTTCAACCCGCGGCCTAGATTTACCTCTGACGTCATTCACAGTCTCCTCATCACATACAAACGCTTGTGCCCTACCTTCTCCGGACTAGGGCTATATGCTTTGCCGGTGTGCACAACTATACCTTTGCTTTGATATGGCCAAGCTTCTTTCATGTGTTAGTGCAGCTCTCCATTATAACTATGCGAATGTGTACAATGCGAGGAAATGAGTGAAAGGCTTTTTCTTCCTCTTCTTCTTCTGCTTCTTCTTCTTCTTCTTCTGTTTGTATGTCCAAAAGGGGCTGCTAATACTGATAGGAGGTTTGGTGGACTGATGGCAAAGCCACTCTTTTTTTCTCATTGCGGTTACATTTCGTGCAGGGTCTAAAAGCATACGAGAAAGTGAGAAGGGTAAGAAGGGGAAGGTAAAGGGATGTCGAGCTATTAAGGTTAGGCTCAATATCGACACTCCACCTCAAAACTTTCAACACGTTTTTCCTCGAACCTAGATTTTAGTGGAGACGTCGAAAGAGCTTTTTGTGGAGCTCATTACACAGAATGTGGCACACAGTGGAGACGGGCGATTAAAACATTTTTCGTTAAATGGGGCTTCGAGAAAAATGGGATGTTAAATGGTAAGTTCTATTTCTCTCGCTATATTGAGGGTGAAATAGATGTGCTCACTCTGTAAATTAAAGTGGGTTTTGCGGAAGTGTCGAGTGTCCATAGCAATCTCGAAACTGTCGTTTGTGAATGAAATTAAATGTTTCACATAACCTTAAGGTAGTATCGACGATCCCGGAAAAAAGATCCTTCGGAAAAATGTTCATTAGAAAAAATATCCTGGAAAAAAAGTCCCTGGAAAAATGGTTCTGAAAAAAAGGTCTAGGGAAAAAATGCCCCTGGAAAAATGGTCCCTGGAAAAAAGGTCCAGGGAAAAATGGTCCCTAAAAAAATGATCCTTAGGAAAATGGTCCCTGGAAAAATGGTCCCTAGGAAAATGGGCCCTGGAAAAAAGTTCAAGGGAAAAATGGTCCCTGAGAAAAGGGATCCGTGGAATAATGGTCCCTGAAAAAAGGTAAAGGGGAAAAGGTCCTTCGGAAAAATGTCCATTAGAAAAAATATCCTGGCAAAAAGTCCCTGGAAAAACGGTTCTGAAAAAAGGTCTGGGAAAAAATGCCCCTGGAAAAATGTTCCCTAGAAAATTGGTCCCGGGAAAAATGGTCCCTGGAACAAAGGTCCAAGGAAAAATGGTCCCTGGAAAAAAGGTCCCAAGAAAAATGGTTCCTAGGAAAATGGTGACTGGAAAAATGGTACCTAGGAAAATGGTCCCTAGGAAAATGGTCCCTGGAAAAATGTTCCCTAGGAAAATGGTCCCTGTAAAAATGGTCCCTAGGAAAATGGTCCCTGGAAAAATGGTCACTAGGAAAATGGTCTCTGGAAAAATGGTCCCTAGGAAAATGGTCTCTGGAAAAATGGTCCCTAGGAAAATGGTCCCTGGAAAAACGGTCCCCTGAAAAATGGTCCCTGCAAAAATGGTCCCTGCTAAAAAGTTCCAGGGAAAAATGGTCCTTGAGAAAAAGGGTCCGTGGAATAATGGTCCTTGAAAAAAGGTCCAGGGGAAAATGGATGCTGGAAAAAAGTCCTCAAAATAAAGTCCGGGGAAAAAGGTCCCGGGAATTAAGGTCCTAGGAAAAAAAGGTCCCGAGAAAAATATCCAAAATACATCTGTTGTCTTCAATTAAATGCCACTACGAAAATTTAAATATCTACTTTTTTCTATTTACTTGATCGGACCGTACAGTCAAATAAATCAACCTTAATACGTACTTACTAGTACTTGACAATTCCACTTTTGAAAGATGTATTATTTTTCCAATTTCAGCTTACAGGATTTCTGCAACAACCTGTGCCGTATAGCAGCATGTCGGAAGTCTACGCTGTAGCGAGATGGGATCCGACGTATAAGTATTGCTTGAGAATCGTTCTGCCCGACGGATCCTTGCTTCTCCAGGCCAGCAACGCGTACACAAGGGACCAGTGGTATCATTCCATTCTGTGGAAGGTGAATTACTCATCGCAAATAAAATGACTAATAAAAAAATCTTGTTTCTGGAATATCATAAATTTCCCATAACTTGAACCACTTTTTTTCCGAATCTCTGATATATTTTTTAAATTAAAAATTTTTCCACATTAATTTCTCTACAAATGAGGAGTTTGTTTATTCAAATGATTATGAATAAATATTTGTTTATAAAAATGTCATATTCGGCAAAAAAAGAATTGTTTATTTTGCCGAATGAAAAAATTATGCATTAGTTTAAATGCAAAGATAAAATGGCATTCAACATTTAATTTTTAAAAATATACATTTCTCGCCTTGTGTTTATTTTGTGCAATTTTCATTTTGCAAGCTAAAAATATTTTTAAAGAATGTACCTTAAGAATATTGGAGAGATAAAAAATCTCAAAATTTGACCAAATGTGAAATATATTTATGAAGTTGAGAAAGAAAGACCATCATATCATTATTTACTAATTACGTTGTTCCCTCAGAGAAACATTAAAGTCAATCATTCATTTTTCTATTTTTAAAGAATACTGCATATTTTAATCAAAAAGTCCAATTTCTAATTTAACAATACAATACAGCAATCTCAACATCTTAAAATACAAGTTTTTTAAGAAAAAAAAATGAAATTAATTTTTTCAGAAAAGTATCTTCAAGTACGAACATCTCGTGTTGGTTAATACGAGAGAAGAAATCGTTTTGTGTATAGTAAAATCAACCATTCATTTTTTTGTTTGCAGCATTAAAGCCAATCATTCATTTTTCTATTTGTAGAGAATGCCGCATATTTTAATCAAAAAGTCCAATTTCTAATTTAACAAAACAATACAGCAATCTTGAAATCTTATAAAACGACAAGTTTTTTTAAGATTTAAAAAAATAAAAAATTTTCAGAAAAGTATCTTCAAGTACCAAAATCTCGTGTCGGTTAACACGAGAGAAAAAATCATCTTGTGTAAAATCAATTTTTTAGTTTCACAATAAAATACAGCAATTTTTAAATCTCAAAAAAACTTCAGATTTTAAAATAAATAAAAAACAAAACAAAATTACTTTTTTCAGAAAAGTATCTTCAAGTATCAACATCTCGTGTCGGTTAATACGAGGGAAGAGATCATTTTGAGGGAATTGAAGGCAATGATTGATTTCGCACTATGGACGCCACTTCAGGATGAAAGAGTCAACGGAGCTCCACTCGAGGCAGTCGCCAAACTTTTGGAAGACCCAATCGTCGTTGGGACGAATGTTAAGGACGATAAAAAAGCAATCGAGATAGAAGAAGCTCGTGAACGAAGCGACCGAAGAAGTTGGGCCGAAGCTGTGTTGAGCGCGGCTGCGCCACTTCTCGAAAAAGCTGCACCACCTTCAGCCCTAGCACGTGCCCTCGCAAGACTAGCCCAACGACATCCTCGCTCCCCTCTTGTTAACGCTCTGAGACCTGCAATTACCAGATGTTTGAAGCACACCGTGGATTTTGGCAAATCGCCGGACATGAGAAAATTACTTCAGGTCTTTGTGGCTGCTCTCTATGAAAATAACGACGGGGAACAAGCGATTAGAGACTACATTGGTTCCGTTCATGGTCCTGGTAGTGATTGTCCACATCCTAGAGTCCTACCAAATTTGGTATCGATCTGCGTAGCTGCAATATTTCATAGGTAAAATATTTCAATTTCCCAAATTTTCAAACTAATACGGTCAAACTCAATTAGCTAAAAATCTGTTTTCTCAAATTTTCGATACTCCTTTGAAAAAAAAAGTATATATTAGGGTGTGTCGAATTTTTTTTTTTTTTTTTCATATTGTATGGTCTCAAACCATTGTTTGTGCCTTTAAACAACTCGTCTGAAAATTTGAGCACGATAAAAGAAATTTTTAGAGGTGGCTCAAACGATGTATCGATTTCTCATTTAATTAACACGTAAATGAATACGGCTCTTAATAAATTCATGTCCCCAAATTACGGATACGATATATTGGAGTTTGTATATTTTTTTTCGTCATCTTCATATCATTCGGAAGTGAAAAAGTGCTTACAAATTTTTTGTTTAGATCAATAGTTTTCAAGTCATGATTTTTTTAAGGCGCGAGATATTCATTTCGCCTAAATTCGAGAAATTCGGGCAAGAATTGCAAACACTTCCCGATGTTAAAAAAATTTGAAAAAATTCATACTTATTATAGGCACTCAAAAGACTAATTTCGCATTATAATAATTTCAAAATGTTATTAACAAATTGTTAAAAAGAAAATTGTTCATCAAAATATGCGGTGACTCAACTTTTTTTTGTATGAAAAAGATACGTTCATTTTTCGGAATACATATGAATTTTTTCAGATTTTTATCTTTATTTTGATTTTTCTTGTTATTTACATGGAAAAATGTGCAAAAATAAAAATAAAGACAAAAATCTGAAAAAATTCATACGTATTCCGAAAAATGAACGAATTATTTTCATTAAAAAAAAAAGCTGAGTTACCGCATATTTCGATGAACAATTTTCTTTTTAACAATTTGTTAATAATCTTTTCAATGCCATACCAAAATATTATTAACGAATTGTTAAAAAGAAAATTGTTTGAGACCATGCAATATAAAAAAAAAAAAAAAAAAAAAATTCGACACACCCTAGTATATATGCGGTAAAACACGTCAAGTCGGCCCCACGAATTTTTCATTCCAATAAAAAGTTTTCAAATTTGTTGAGGATGTTGGTCCGGCTGAAAACAAAAATTACAATTTTTTTCAGATTTCTTTATCGCATATTTCAGCCGTTACAAAAAACTGAAAATAATAATCGTTAATTTTTCAACGCCAAAACTACAGCCCTCGCCAAAAAATGACGTGAACAAAAAATTTAAGGTATTTAACGTTCTTTTCAATAAATTTTTTGCAAAATCTTCCTACTCTGTTTTATGCTATTTTTCAGTGGAATAAAATTATAATATTTGTTTTCTCCAAAACTGCGTTCCCGATTCGGCTGAAATTTTTACATTTTGTTCCTTAATATGTCTAGAATCTGAGAAAAAATTGGCGAGATCGGCGGCGATTTCATTCCACTGTTACAGCTCTTCAAACGATCGAATACCAGGGCAATCTAATGTGTAATTGCTCTGTACGTTCAACAGACTGTCTACATAATAATTCTAAAGCCCGCACTGCATTTTTTGCATCGGATATTTTTCCCTCTTCAATTTTTGGGTTTTTTAATACATTTATTTTATCGACTGATGGAATTGAAACTTTTTTTCTGATGACACGTTATTCATCATCGTGCTCTTTTCTGATCAATCGAAAATTGGCAAAACGTGGTGAATGAATGTCTCTTGAGTTCAATATTCACGTGCTCAATGTTACACGACCATCGTTCTGCGTTGTGAACACAAAGTGTGGACGACAGGTACGGGGAAATTTGCCAATTAACCTAATTAAAAAAAAAATTTAATAAAAAATAACAAAAAAATAAACTAGTGATGCGGGCTTTAGATTTTTTCTATTGACAGTTTCAACCCTGTTGAACGCAGAGAGCAATTACACATTAGATTACCGTTATGTTCGATCATTCGAAGAGCTGTAACTGTGGAACGAAGTCGCCGCCCATCTCGCCAATTTTTTTTCAGATTCTTAACATATTAAGGAACAAAATGTAAAAATCTCATCTGAATCGAGAACGCAGTTTCGGGGAAAAAAAAATATTTAAATATTATTTAATTGAAAAACAGCATAAAACGGAGTAGGAAAATTTGCAAAAAAATTTGTTGAAAAGAACGTTAGATACCTTAAATTTTTTGTTAACATGATTTTTTTGCGAGAGCCGTAGTTTTGGCGTTAAAAAATTAACGATTATTATTTTCAGTTATTTGTAACGGCTGAAATATGCAATTAAAAAATCTGAAAAAATTTGCAATTTTTATTTTCAGCCAGACCAACATCCTCAAGAAATTTGAAAACTTTTCATTGAAATGAAAAATTCGTGGGACCGCCTTGACGTGTTTTACCCCATATGTAGTGGAAAATGCGATCGTTATGCAAAAAAAAGACTTTTTAGTTTGAGTATAAATGCGATTTTATTTTATGAAAATGAAATGGAATTCCACTGTTTTTTTAAATATATTTTCCAGAATTTTTGCAATCAATTTTCAAAAGATATTTTAAAAAATGTTTATTTCTTTATTGTAAAAAATATGCTATTTTCCCGCAATTTTATGATATAATATACGCGTAAATTTAATTCCATTTTATGAAAATGAAATATGAAATGCATTCTTGATAAAATTCCACCGTTTTTCATATTTTTTTCAGAATTTTAGGAATCAAATTTCAAAAGATACTTTCAAAAATGTTTAAATCTCCATTGTTGAAAATATGCTATCTTGCTTTGAATTTTGTGGTGTAATAAAGCTAATTAGGAATCATACGAATACTTCTGATTAATTTTAGGTTCGAAGTGGCGACTCGCAAAGCATCGAACGCCGGAGATGCCGAGTTTCCTCCGCCATTGCGGTGTTATCTACTGGTTTTAAAAGTAGCGTACGTATGAAATATTTATCTAGTCATTTGATGCGCTTTTTTGATTGTCGGAATTATCCGAATTTTTATAGATAATAAATTGAACGTTCCCTTCACTCTGAGAAAAATTCTGGAATCGGTGATTATAAAGTGACAGCAATTCATTTTAATTCTATGCGTATAAAATAGTCGTCGCAATTATAAAAATATAGTTGGAATAATTTTTTAGTTACCGTAAATAAAATACAAAAAAAATATAAAAATTGCATGAATTAAAAATGAATACTTAACTATTACTTTATAGTTGGCAGGACTTCCACAATTACTCTGAGTGTTCTATTTTGTTAAAGACAATTAATTTAAAAAAAGCAAGAGGCTAGAAATCTTGCTTTATATTCAAAGCAAATTTTTTAGAAGCGAGTAATTATTACAATTTAATTTGTAATAGGGAGATTCTCTGAAAGCTCTAAATTTATTCTAAATTTTATTTAGAATAAATCATATAATAATTATAAATAAATTTCTTATTATTATATTAATAATATAATAATAACTATTTATATTAATAATATATTAATAATATTTTATATTCATTTTTATATTTTTATATTAATATTTTAATTTTTTTAATTTTAATTTTAATTAATAATTTTTATATTAATAATATAATAATAACTAAATATAATAGATAATATACTAAATATGTTTTTAGAATTAATTCTAAAAAAGCATGTTAATCTATTTTGGCTTCCTAATAGAGGAAGCTTTGTAAAAATCTAACAATAATGAGGAAGCAATTTGCAAAGTTCTACTTTGCAGCCTTTTTTATATTGGCGAAAAGTGTTTGTAATTCCCTCCCATTTTTCGTAAACTTATTTGACCTCAGCTTAATGCGCAAGAACTACCTTAATCGAAATAACGAAAACGGAGTTTATCCTCCTCTTTTGTGTAAATTTTCATCTCGATTCGTCACGCCGTTCGAGAGTTATGACCAATTCTATTTTGGGACAAGCGGTCATTATGAATTCAAAAAAATAAAAATTATATATGAAGCAATGTGTAAAGTTCTACTTTGCATTCTTATTTCCATTGAGTACAAACTTTTGTCTCGCATTATCGACTTTTGCTGATGCTAGAGCGAAAATCGTTTTTTTTTGTAAATTTCAAAATGTCGTAAAATCTGAACCACTTTACCGATCTTCGTCAAATTTGGTATGCGGCATAGCTGCATGTTCCTTTTCGTCTGTAAAACATTTCGGTTAAATTGGTGAAATCCGACGTGATTTATAAAAAAAATGATTTTTTTCGAAAAATTCAAACATCTATAAAATCTGAACCGCTTTACCGATTTCGCCCAAATGCAATGCCAAACAACATTGAACGTATATTTATTTATAAACAACTATTTAGCAAAATCGTCTAATTTTTACGAAAGTTAGAGCGACCACGCCCTTTTTTCAAAAAATTAAAAGTACCATAAAATCAAAATGGCTGATTTTTTTTTTTCAAAAATCTCAACATTCAAAGCGGGGCAACTACTCCACTTGAGTGCCAAATTTGAGCCATATCGCTCGAACGGTTACTGAGTAATAGTTGATCGAATTTTCGGAGCCCAGGACACACACACCCACACACACACACACACACACACACACACACACACACATACGGACATTTTTTCTAAATCACTTTTCTCGACGTTTTAGACAATTCTAAGCATACTGGCATGAAAATCTCGAAAAAAAATTTTTTCATGACAACAAAGTGTCCTCTATGAGGAAGCAAAACGTTCAGTGCTAAAAAAAATGTAATAAAATAATTGAATTGCAGGTCTGAATACGCAGACTGGAGGCCAGGCCTGGGCTCTCTTTTACAGCCTGTGCCTTTTCCGGAGCGAGCACTGGCCGACAAAGAGGTTCAGGAAGCAGTTATGCTATACGTGATGCGGCGTCTGGCTGCAGATTCCAGATGTTCTGTTCACCAAGTTCTTCTGCCTGTTAGAGAGCCAAGACCCGGATGGATTCATCTCGCCGCACCATCTTCCAATGACGCATGTCCTGACGAGGGTGTGCTCTTTGGGGAAATGGTAAAAAAAAAAAAAAAAAAAAATGGTGCACGGATGATTAATAATAGCAGCAGAGTTGCAAATCCCCATTAAGTCATGAGATATAGTTTACAGTACAATTTGTTTTGTAATGATGATTTCATAATAATAATATGTAGTGATTATAAAATAGAGTGTAAACATTTGAATTGCTGAAAAAAATACTAATTTTCGCTTTAATATTGCAAGAAATAGTGGAAAAAATGGAAGAAATAAGTAATGCATTACTTTCTAAATGCATTACTTATTTTTTTCCATTTTTTCAAATGGTTTACCGTGAATTTTTATTGAAAAATAATAATTTTTGCAACCATTACAAAGTTTAATCATCGTATTACAATCGCTACATGTTATTATTATAAAATCATAATTATAGAGCCGATCGTATTATCATCATTATTTCTGTAAGTATTAGGCATTTACATCTCTGAATAGAAGGGACGTGCATTTTCTCAATTCTTAATTGGCTTTCACACAAAAGTAGCTCCACGAATAAAGGAAAATAATCAGGAAGCATTATATACAAGCTTTTACTTTGCATCCTATTTTTCTTAATTCTAGAAATTCAAGTTTAACCAAACTAACGACTTCAAAAAGTCTTAAATATTCTTAGAATAAATTGTGCAAATTTCTACTCTGCAGCTTATTTTTTTAAATTCTATAAAATGAAGCTTAACCAAAGTAGGAACTTCAAAAAGTCTAAAATACTTTAAGAATAAATTGTGCAAAGTTCTATTTTGCATGCTATTTTTTGAATTCTAGAAAATCAAGTTTCAAAGTGGCAACTTGAAAAAGTTTTAAAAAAATTCTGAGAATAAAATGGTTAAATGTATTTCGATAAAATTTGGAGTGAATAATGAGAACTTATTCCGGAATTGCTGTGCCAAATTTTAATTCAATTGTTCAAGTCATTCTCAAATTATAGGCCTTTAATTATTGCAAACTATAGAAATCTTGAATACAGATTTTGAATGTTCCATAATATTTAAATGCCTCCATAGATTTTTGTCAAATTTTATGTTAAACATTCCTTTAATGTTGCTATGTAGATTTTTATGATTTTTGTTGTGGACGCAAAAATAATGAGCATCTCATTTATTTTTCTAGCTGACGACGCTCTTGGGCTGCTGTTGTCGCAGAAAGAGATTTATCGCTTCCCTGGTGAAGCAAACGTGGCGCGCATGCATGTTGCTTGGCGTTAGGGGTTGCGAAGCTGCCCAAGAGGCTCTTTGTCTGATGCTGGAGTGGCGCCTACTACCGAACGAGGAACACAGATTGCAAGTTGTATCGGCTCTTCAATCGACGCAATCGGGCAAAGATCGTTACGCCACGCTTTGTCAGCGTCAAAGGAATTTGCAAGAATTGGTAATAGATATTTATTTATTTTATTGTGCACTAAATGTGTAAGCTAAAAAAAGAAATTCATTGATTGAATAAGTCCTTCGTTTGTAGATTGCCAAAAACAAGTAAATTAACTCCTTATTCTTACTCCATTTATCATTGAAACGATATTTTTTCCCTTATTTTACAGTTCTTACAATCCCAATTAGCATTGAAGCGATAAAACATTTTTTTGACTATGGCTTTTGTGCACTAAATGTGTAAGCTAAAAAAAAATTCATTGATTGAATAAATCCTTCGTTTGTAGATTGCCAAAAACAAGTAAATTAACTCCTTGTTCTTACTCCATTTATCATTGAAACGATATTTTTTGCCTTATTTTGCAGTTATCTTACAATCCCAATTAACATTGAAACGATAAAACATTTTTAAAAACTTTTTTACAGTTATTGTTTCAATAGAACATTTTTGTAGGAATTGGAAGTAAAATTAAGTTGACAATGCTGATTTTTTTTTGGCAGCCAATAAACGGTAAAAATAAATTATACAGACTGATGCAGATTGATAGAATTTTAATGGGATTTAATCGTATGTTATCATCTCTATCTATTCGGACTTTGAGAAATTTATACAAACTGAATCGTTGTTATTGGTTTCTTATAGAGATCGTAAATTTATGATAGTATTTCGTAAATTCGCGAACCAAAGTCTGTATTCGGAACGATAGGATTTTTTTGTTGAGATTTTCATGTCAAAATTTTTTAAATTGTCTGAAACGTCGAGAAAAGTGGTTTAGAAAAATTGTCCGGATGTATGTATGTGTGTGTGATGAAAGGCCAAAAATTCATATAACTGTAACTTATAAAGTATTCGACCGAATCAGCTAAAATTTAAACAACATGTACAGTACTGGCTAATCTTCAATTGGTATAAATTTTACAAAAATCGCTTAACGCATTTCATTTTTATAAGAATTTTGAAATTTTGAAAAAAGTACGTAAATGCTCTAGCTCGAACGAATTTTTAGCTATCGGGCTGAAACTTCGTATTAAAATTGAACAAAGTGATACGACCTTTGGTATTGAATTTGGGCCAAATCGGTAGAGCGGTTCGGTTTTTATGAGATTTTGAATTTTTCGAAAAATTTTCGTTATGCTCTAATTCAGGTAAAATTTCAACCAATCGACTGAAATTTTCTACACAGGAAAAATAACATTCAGCCCTCTGCTACGTACCAAATTTGGTGATGATCGGTAAAGCGGTTCGGATTTTACGTGATTTTGAATTTTTAAAAAATTTATTGGTGTCACTGGATTTTGTAAAACGTCAGAAATCATCAACTTCGTAAATAATTTTCATCTTTCACAAAGCTTCCTCTATGAGGAAGCCAAAAATAAAATAAAGAAACTTCCTCATAGAGGCGGCTGTGTAAAAATCGAAAAAGAATGTTAAATTTTTTTGACATTTTTTGTTTGTGCTCTAACTTTCGCAATTTTTAAGATATCGGGCTCAAATTTGAACCACGAGTGAACTATCGTTAAACAAGGTATGGGATTGAATTTGGAGTTAATCCATCAAGGTGTTCAAAATTTATGGCATTTTGAATTTTTTGGAGAATTTCACCTCGGGCTCTAACTCCCGCAATTTTTATGAAATCCGGCTCAAACTTGGACCAGAAGTGGACTGTTATCAAATAGTGTTTGGGATTAAATTTGGTGTCAATCCGTTAAGGGGTTCACAATTTATGGCATTTCAAATTTTTTTTACATTTTTTGTTCGTGCTCTAACTTTCGCAATTTTTAAGATATCGGGCTCAAATTTGGTCCACAAGTGGACTGTTATTAAATAAAGTTTGGGAGTGAATTTGATGTCAATCCATTAAGGGGTTTAAAATTTATGGCATTTTGAATTTTTTGTTCGTGCTCTAACTTCCGCAGTTTTTAAGATATCGAGCTCAAATTTGGTCCACAAGTAGAGTGTGGGTAAACTAAGCATCAGTTCGAATCTGGCGAGAATCTGTCAAGGGGTTCAATACTAATGCCATTTAAAATTTTTTTAAACAAGGCTGCAAAGTAGAACTTTGCAAATTGCTTCCTCATTATTATTGGATTCTTACAAAGCTTCCTCTGTGAGGAAGCCAAAATAGATTAACATGCTTCCTCATAGAGGTAGATTTGTAAAAATCCAACAATAATGAGGAAGCAATTTGCAAAGTTCTACTTTGCAGCCTTGTTTTTTTGCTTCCTCATAGAGGAAGCTTTGTTTTCGTGAAATTTTTTTTTTTCGAGATTTTCATGTCAGGACACTCGGAATGGTCTAAAATGTCGAGAAAAGTGGTTTAGAAAAAATGTCTGTATGTGTGTGTGTGTGTGTATATGTGCACAATTTTTTGTTAGCACGATAACTGTCGCAATTTTTAAGATATCGGGCTCAAATTTGAACCACGAGTGAACTATCGTTAAACAAGATATGGGATTGAATTTGGAGTTAATCCATCAAGGTGTTCAAAATTTATGGCATTTTGAATTTTTTGGAGAATTTCAGCTCGGGCTCTAACTCCCGCAATTTTTATGATATCCGGCTCAAACTTGGACCAGAAGTGGACTGTTATCAAATAGTATTTGGGATTAAATTTGGTGTCAATCCGTTAAAGGGTTCACAATTTATGGCATTTTTACATTTTTTGACATTTTTTGTTCGTGCTCTAACTTTCGCAATTTTTAAGATATCGGGCTCAAATTTGGTCCACAAGTGGACTGTTATTAAATAAAGTTTGGGAGTGAATTTGACGTCGATCCGTTAAGGGGTTTAAAATTTATGGCATTTTGAATTTTTTGTTCGTGCTCTAACTTCCGCAATTTTTAAGATATCGAGCTCAAATTTGGTCCACAAGTAGAGTGTGGGTAAATTAAGCATTAGTTCGAATCTGGCAAGAATCTGTCAAGGGGTTCAATACTAATGCCATTTAAAATTTTTTTAAACAAGGCTGCAAAGTAGAACTTTGCAAATTGCTTCCTCATTATTATTGGATTTTTACAAAGCTTCCTCTATGAGGAAGCCAAAATAGATTAACATGCTTCCTCATAGCGGTAGATTTGCAAAAATCCAATAATAATGAGGAAGCAATTTGCAAAGTTCTACTTTGCAGCCTTGTTTTTTTGCTTCCTCATAGAGGAAGCTTTGTTTTCGTGAAATTTTTTTTTTTCGAGATTTTCATGTCAGGACACTCGGAATGGTCTAAAATGTCGAGAAAAGTGGTTTAGAAAAAATGTCTGTATGTGTGTGTGTGTGTGTATATGTGCACAATTTTTGTTAGCACGATAACTGTCGCAATTTTTAAGATATCGGGCTCAAATTTGAACCACGAGTGAACTATCGTTAAACAAGATATGGGATTGAATTTGGAGTTAATCCATCAAGGTGTTCAAAATTTATGGCATTTTGAATTTTTTGGAGAATTTCAGCTCGGGCTCTAACTCCCGCAATTTTTATGATATCCGGCTCAAACTTGGACCAGAAGTGGACTGTTATCAAATAGTGTTTGGGATTAAATTTGGTGTCAATCCGTTAAGGGGTTCATAATTTATGGCATTTTAAAAAATTTGGACATTTTTTGTTCGTGCTCTAACTTTCGCAATTTTTAAGATATCGGGCTCAAATTTGAACCACGAGTGAACTGTCGTTAAACAAGGTATAGGATTGAATTTGGAGTTAATCCATCAAGGTGTTCAAAATTTATGGCATTTTGAATTTTTTTGAGAAATTCAGCTCGGGCTCTAACTCCCGCAATTTTTATGATATCTTGCTCAAACTTGGACCAGAAGTGGACTGTTATCAAATAGTGTTTGGGATTAAATTTGGTGTCAATCCGTTAAGGGGTTCACAATTTATGGCATTTCAAAAAATTTTTACATTTTTTGTTCGTGCTCTAACTTCCGCAATTTTTAAGATATCGAGCTCAAATTTGGTCCACAAGTAGAGTGTGGGTAAATTAAGCATCAGTTCGAATCTGGCGAGAATCTGTCAAGGGGTTCAAAACTAATGCCATTTAAAATTTTTTTAAACAAGGCTGCAAAGTAGAACTTTGCAAATTGCTTCCTCATTATTATTGGATTTTTACAAAGCTTCCTCTATGAGGAAGCCAAAATAGATTAACATGCTTCCTCATAGCGGTAGATTTGCAAAAATCCAATAATAATGAGGAAGCAATTTGCAAAGTTCTACTTCGTTATCCTTTATTTTTTGTTATCAGGGGAAGGATTTATTGAAGAAATTGAATTTTTGTTTGTGAGCACAATTCCTTAGTTCGTGTTCAAAATACACTTTCTCATATGTTTTTTTTTCGTTAGGATTTATCTTGTTTTTGTAAACAACTATAATATTTTACTTACGAAATAGCAACAGAAAGGTGGACCGAGAAAGCTGACGCTGCCAGCTCGTGCCACGGACGCTGATGTCGCTGTGATACTCGGCGGTGGAGCTCTTGGTAATCTCGAGTGTCTCACTCTAGCATTTACCTCTGTTACATCCGCATGCGCCGAACAACTTATCAAACTGCCTGCACTGCGATATCTGAATCTCTGGGCGACACAATTTGGTGACGCGGGCCTACAAATGATAAGCGAGCATCTGCAAAAACTGCAGGTTTTGAATTTGTGCGAGACTCCAGTTTCTGACAAGGGAATCTCGACTTTGGCCTGTAAGTTTCCATCATTTTACAACAGAGTTGTAAATACCTTATACTTATATAAATAAAGATACGATTTGCTTTATAATTATGATTTTATAATAATAACATGTAGAAATTATAATGCAATTTGTAATCTTTTGAACAGCTGCAAAAATTATTGATTTTTAATAAAATGTTACAGTTATCTTTTTGGAAAAAATGGAAAAATATAATGAATGCATATAGAGTTTTCAATGCCTTATACTTATAGAAATAAAGATACAAATTGCTTTATAATTATGATTTTATAATAATAATATGTGGCAATTATAATGCAATTTGTAATCTTTTAAACAGCTGCAAAAATTATTGATTTTTAATAAAATATTACAGTTATCTTTTTGGGAAAAATGGAAAAATATGATGAATGCATATGGGGCATTCCATACCGATTCGACCTGCGTCGGACCCTCGACCTCTCGGATTTGGTCGAAAATTTTTTATATGATCGGACCAACTCCAAAAAGAACTAGAAAATTTTTTCAAATTTTTTTCATTTATTTAGTTTTTTTTACGATTTTTTAAAGGTAACATATCGTTAGACCAAATTTAAAAATCTGAAAAAATTCTCAAAAATTCTGGATGAAGTAACAAAATTTTTGAGCCTAAAGCCAAAGTGGGCCGGGTTTTGCTTCTATTTTTTTTCTATAAAGAACTATTAAAAAATTTAGAAACGAAAGAGGAAAAGTTATCAAATTTTTCTAAAATATTGTTTGCTTCTGCAAGTGCTTTCTTTTCGTAAAAAAAAAAATGCGATTCATAGAAAATATGTTCACTGTTAAATCAGGCCGGAATCGCAAAACAGAGTCTCTCTCTGAGAAAGCCAAATAATAACGATATAATTTCTTGCGGAAGAATGTTTATGGAAAAAAAGAGGAAGTGCTGTGAAAATTTCAATTTTCATGTTTTTTTATTATTTGTAATACAGCAATTTCTAGAATTATATAACATTCTTATCGAATAGTTTTTCCTATTTCCAAAAAAATACTCATGAATCAGAATTGACAAGCCGCGCTAATCAAAGGATTCCATTGGTAATATCAGATGTCAATGATGATAATTTAAAAAGCGATCGCACCTTCGAATACAAAAAAAATTCAAGATCACCGAGTGCAGCTGAGATGAACAAACAATAAAATCAAATTAGATTCTACCACACAACAAATCTAATTTTGTTATCTGACTCAACCCTGTACTCCACGAGGAATGTTTTTTTTTCATAATTTTGTGCAACTCGCAGTTTAGAAAAATTTGATAACTTTTCCTCTTTCGTTTCTAAATTTTTTAATAGTTTTTTATAGAAAAAAAAATAGAAGCAAAACCCGGCCTACTTTGGCTTTAGGCTCAAAAATTTTGGTATTTCATGCAGAATTTTTGAGAATTTTTTTCAGATTTTTTAATTTGGGCTAACGATATATTACCTTTAAAAAATCGTAAAAGAAAAAAAAATCTGAAAAAATTTTCCAGTACTTTTTGGAGTTGGTCCAATCATATAAAAAATTTTCGACCAAATCCCAGGTCGAATCGGTATGGAATGCCCCATATTAAATTTCGATGACGAGTTTATGAACTTCCAATCTTTTCTAACAGTGTAACTATTAAAAACTAATTATTCTTTTTTTTCTTGCAGCTCTTACAAGCCTAAGAAAACTGAATTTAAACAGTACGAAACTTTCGGCCCAGACCTTCGAGTCCCTGAAGAAACGTTTGCCGGCTCTTCAGGAGTTCGATGTTCGATACACTGAGGCCTGGTGACCCGATCCTCCACTTAGAGTCTCATCAAACGATAATCCTCAGCAAAACGCCAATGAGACGTCCAACTTTAGTGCAAAAGCGAAGAGACAACATTAAGGTGGTTGGCAACTCAGAGTATGTGTTGAAAAAAAAAAAAAAAAACAAAACGTTGCTCTAGTCAACAAAGAGCTTTATCTTCATCTCACCGAGTTTAGTTACGATTCTACGAGTGTAAATGCTTAGCTCATTCATCGACAGGATCATAACATATTTGAGAAGAAAAAAAAAGGCATCGATCGTATGTCGAACCGTTGATCGAGTTGAAAAATCACCAATGGAACTTCCTGGACATTTTAGCACTCCACGACGTAACTACAACTTGATTAGTCTTCCGGAAAGACAAAAAGAGAATTAATAACACTGTCAACTTGGATTACAAAAAAAAGATCAATGAATCCTTAAAGTGGTTTACACCAAGAGGATGAGGGAAACACTGAAGAAATAATTGGCCAATGGAAGAAGTTAGTTGCAAAACAGGGAACAAAATATATAAAGAAGAGAAATGTTTCATACGCAAACGACTTACAATCCCTCGTCTAAGGGTGTCCAACTGCCTTAATAAGAAAAAACAAAAAAAAAACAAAGAAATTTAAGACAAAAAAAAACAACAAACACACAAATATGTGCAAGAGTTCTGAGCAACCACTGCCACAAACGCGCGACTTCTAGCTATACTCAAAAACTTGTTCTTGTAGGAAGAAATGTGAGGGAGAAAAGTGATGAAAAAAAACACTCATCGATGTTGATCGTTATTCGAACTACTCAAAATGAATTTAGTGTATATAGTTAAGGTTTAAAACAACAACAACAACAACAACAAAAAAACAAACAAACTATTAATTTATTGTAGGTAGGAGATATTTATATGTTGTAAAATTAAAACGAAGATAAACGAGATTGAGTAGATGATAATTTATGAAAAAGACGAGGATTAATGAAATAAGAAAAAAAATGAACAAATAGAACGTGAATTAAGGGGATGCTGGAGTAGATTTTGATACCGACTTTGGTCGGCAAGTTTCCCGATTAGGACACAGGTGGCGCCGACGTAGTCTGTTTACTTTTGGCAAAAAATACCGAAACTTCCGAAAAGCAAAATGGCCGCACACCATATGTCAACAGACCTTTGCTGTAAGATATAATTGTTTCTGGAAATTAGAGATGTGAAATCAGACCAGACGTTAATTCTGTGATGATTTCTAAATATTCCAAAACCATCAGAATGTTAACTACACAAGCCATATCCATATATAGTGTATACTACGTTCGCGTTGCAAAGGCTCGGAGCTTTTCCAAAAGTAAACATACTACGTCGGCGCCACCTGTGTCCTAATGGGGAAACTTCATTCACGCTCTTCTTGACCTACTCTGATCGCGAACAAACTGCGTAAACGTACTTTACAAACTACGTGCGCTTTTTTAGTGCTATTGTCAATCCAACAGTCTTAAAAAATGCGAAGAACCTCATAGAATCGGCATCCACACTCTTCTTTTGCATGTGATGTCTAGAAATGATTATATAGGACGAAATAGGTGGTGTTGACAGTTCGAGCGGCCATGTTGGTTATCGGTAGATTTACAAAATTACGATTTTCTTTATTTTTCAAGTCTTTTCATCCAAAATTAGAGCGGACGCCGATGCGCCTATGTTGATATTATAATCCTGTGCAATTTGAAACATATTTGTAATATATTAACAACGTAGTTTGTAAACTACGAAACCGAAGCTTTTTACCGACCAAAGTCGGTATCAAAATCTACTCCAGCATCCCCTTAATGAAATAAGAAAAAAAAATGAATAAATAGAACGTGAATTAAAGGGATGCTGGAGTAGATTTTAACACCGACTTTGGTCGGCAAGTTTCCTGATTAGGACACAGGTGGCGCCGACGTAGCTTGTTTACTTTTGGCAAAAGATACCGAAACTTCCGAAAAGCAAAATGGCCGCACCCGATATGGCAACAGACCTTTGCTGTAAGATATAATTGTTTCTGGAAATTAGATATGTAAAATCAGACCAGACGTCAATCCTGTGATGATTGCTGAATATTCCAAAACCATCAGAACGTCAACTACACACGTCAAATCCATATATAGTGTATACTACGTTCGTGTTGCAAAGGCTCGGAGCTTTACCAAAAGTAAACATACTACGTCGGCGCCACCTGTGTCCTAATGGGGAAACTTTATTCACGCTCTTCTTGACCTACTCTGATCGCGGACAAACTGCGTAAACGTACTTTACAAACTACGTGCGCTTCTTTAGTGCTATTGCCAATCCAACAGTCTTAAAAAATGCGAAGAACCTCATAGAATCGGCATCCACGCTCTTCTTTTGAATGTGATGTCTAGAAATGATTATATAGGACGAAATAGGTGGTGTTGACAGTTCGAGCGGCCATATTGGTTATCGGTAGATTTACAAAATTACGATTTTCTTTATTTTTCAAGTGTTTTCATCCAAAATTCGAGCGGACGCCGATGCGCTTATGTTGATATTATAATCCTGTGCAATTTGAAGCATATTTGTAATATATTAACAACGTACTTTGTAAACTACGAAACCGAAGCTTTTTACCGATCAAAGTCGACATCAAAATCTAGCATCCCTTAAGGGGATGCTGGAGTAGATTTTTTTATCGACTTTGGTCGGTTAGTTTCTCGATTATGACACAGATGGCGCCGACGTTGTCTGTTTACTTTTGGGAAAAGATACTGAATCTCCCGAAATTCAATATGGCCGCACCCGATATGGCAACAGACCTTTGCTGTTAGATATAATTGTTTCTGGAAATTAGATATGTAAAATCAGACCAGACGTCAATTCTTTGATGATTGCTGAATTTTCCAAAACCATCAGAATGTCAACTACACAAGTCAAATCCATATATAGTGTATACTACGTTCGTGTTGCAAAGGCTCGGAGCTTTACCAAAAGTAAACATACTACGTCGGCGCCACCTGTGTCCTAATGGGGAAACTTTATTCACGCTCTTCTTGACCTACTCTGATCGCGAACAAACTGCGTAAACGTACTTTACAAACTACGTGCGCTTCTTTAGTGCTATCGTCAATCCAACAGTCTTAAGAAATGCGAAGAACCTCATAGAATCGGCATCCACGCTCTTTTTTTGAATGTGATGTCTAGAAATGATTATATAGGACGAAATAGGTGGTGTTGACAGTTCGAGCGGCCATATTGGTTATCGGTAGATTTACAAAATTACGATTTTCTTTATTTTTCAAGTGTTTTCATCCAAAATTCGAGCGGACGCCGATGCGCCTATGTTGATATTATAATCCTGTGCAATTTGATATATATTTGTAATATATTAACAACGTAGTTTGTAAACTACGAAACCGAAGCTTTTTACCGACCAAAGTCGACATCAAAATCTAGCATCCCTTAAGGGGATGCTGGAGTAGATTTTTTTATCGACTTTGGTCGGTAAGTTTCTCGATTATGACACAGATGCCGCCGACGTAGTCTGTTTACTTTTGGCAAAAGATACTGAATCTCCCGAAATTCAATATGCGCGCACCCGGTATGGCAAAACAGACCTTTGCTGTTAGATATAATTGTTTCTGGAAAATAGATATGTAAAATCAGACCAGACGTCAATCCTGTGATGATTGCTGAATATTCCAAAACCATCAGAACGTCAACTACACACGTCAAATCCATATATAGTGTATACTACGTTCGCGTTGCAAAGGCTCGGAGCTTTTTCAAAAGTAAACATACTACGTCGGCGCCACCTATGTCCTAATGGGGAAACTTCATTCACGCTCTTCTTGACCTACTCTGATCGCGAACAAACTGCGTAAACGTACTTTACAAACTACGTGCGCTTTTTTAGTGCTATCGCCAATCCAACAGTCTTAAAAAATGCGAAGAACCTCATAGGATCGGCGTCCACGCTCTTCTTTTGAATGTGATGTCTAGAAATGATTATATAGGACGAAATAGGTGGTGTTGACAGTTCGAGCGGCCATGTTGGTTATCGGTAGATTTACAAAATTACGATTTTCGTTATTTTTCAAGTGTTTTCATCCAAAATTCGAGCGGCCGTCGATGCGCCTATGTTGATATTATAATCCTGTGCAATTTGAAACATATTTGTAATATATTAACAACGTAGTTTGTAAACTACGAAACCGAAGCTTTTTACCGACCAAAGTCGACATCAAAATCTAGCATCCCTTAAGGGGATGCTGGAGTAGATTTTTTTATCAATCTTGGTCGGTAAGTTTCTCGATTATGACACAGATGGCGCCGACGTTGTCTGTTTACTTTTGGGAAAAGATACTGAATCTCCCGAAATTCAATATGGCCGCACCTGATATGGCAACAGACCTTTGCTGTAAGATATAATTGTTTCTGGAAATTAGATATGTAAAATCAGACCAGACGTCAATTCTTTGATGATTGCTGAATTTTCCAAAACCATCAGAATGTCAACTACACAAGTCAAATCCATATATAGTGTATACTACGTTCGCGTTGCAAAGGCTCGGAGCTTTTCCAAAAGTAAACAGCCTACGTCGGCGCCACCTGTGTCCTAATGGGGAAACTTCATTTACGCTCTTCTTGACCTACTCTGATCGCGAACAAACTGCGTAAACGTACTTTACAAACTACGTGCGCTTCTTTAGTGCTATCGTCAATCCAACAGTCTTAAGAAATGCGAAGAACCTCATAGAATCGGCATCCACGCTCTTCTTTTGAATGTGATGTCTAGAAATGATTATATAGGACGAAATAGGTGGTGTTGACAGTTCGAGCGGCCATATTGGTTATCGGTAGATTTACAAAATTACGATTTTCTTTATTTTTCAAGTGTTTTCATCCAAAATTCGAGCGGACGCCGATGCGCCTATGTTGATATTATAATCCTGTGCAATTTGAAATATATTTGTAATATATTAACAACGTAGTTTGTAAACTACGAAACCGAAGCTTTTTACCGACCAAAGTCGACATCAAAATCTAGCATCCCTTAAGGGGATGCTGGAGTAGATTTTTTTATCGACTTTGGTCGGTTAGTTTCTCGATTATGACACAGATGGCGCCGACGTTGTCTGTTTACTTTTGGGAAAAGATACTGAATCTCCCGAAATTCAATATGGCCGCACCCGATATGGCAACAGACCTTTGCTGTTAGATATAATTGTTTCTGGAAATTAGATATGTAAAATCAGACCAGACGTCAATTCTTTGATGATTGCTGAATTTTCCAAAACCATCAGAATGTCAACTACACAAGTCAAATCCATACATAGTGTATACTACGTTCGTGTTGCAAAGGCTTGGAGCTTTTCCAAAAGTAAACATACTACGTCGGCGCCACCTGTGTCCTAATGGGGAAACTTCATTCACGCTCTTCTTGACCTACTCTGATCGCGAACAAATGTTCCCCTATGTTGATATTATAATCCTGTGCAATTTGAAACATATTTGTAACATATTAACAACGTAGTTTGTAAACTATGAAACCGAAGATTTTTACCGACCAAAGTCGGTATCAAAATATACTCCAGCATCCCCTTAATGAAATAAGAAAAAAAAATGAACAAATAGAACGTGAATTAAGGGGATGCTGGAGTAGATTTTGACACCGACTTTCGTCGGCAAGTTTCCCGATTAGGACACAGATAGCGCCGACGTAGTGTGTTAACTTTTGGCAAAAGATACCGAAACTTCCGAAAAGCAAAATGGCCGTGCACCATATGTCAACAGACCTTTGCTGTAAGATATAATTATTTCTGGAAATTAGATATGTGAAATCAGACCGGACGTCAATTCTGTGATGATTTCTAAATATTCCAAAACCATCAGAATGTTAACTACACAAGTCAAATCCATATATAGTGTATACGTTCGCGTTGCAACCCTAGCGGATCTGAAGAACCGCAAAATAACCGAAGAGTGACCGGTCGTTATGGAACAAAAAATCACTCCAGAATAACCGAGAAGGAACCTAGTGGCGGCGGGTAACCGTAAAGTGAACCGTAAAGTGACCCGTAATGAACTCAATGTTCCGTTTCGGGTTACTATTCGGTTATATGAAGTCTTTCAAATAACCGAAAAACAACTTTTAACAAACTGTCGGTTACTTCTGCGTTACTTTAAAGTTTGTTTTTGGTTAAAACATTGGTCGCTTTGCAGTTGCAATCGGGTTCTTTTTTGTTCCAAAATAACGGTCGCTTTGTCGGTTACATTACAGTTGTTTTACGGTAAAACAACTGGAAATGAACCTCATAATGACGGTTACTTGTATGTGACTGTAAAGCAAACACAAAATGTCGGTTGTTCGGATCCGCTAGGGAAAGGCTCGGAGCTTTTCCAAAAGTAAACAGACTACGTCGGCGCCACCTGTGTCCTAATGGGGAAACTTCATTCACGCTCTTCTTGACCTACTCTGATCGCGAACAAACTGCGTAAACGTACTTTACAAACTACGTGCGCTTCTTTAGTGCTATCGTTAATCCAACAGTCTTAAAAAATGCGAAGAACCTCATAGAATCGGCGTCCACGTTCTTCTTTTGAATGTGATGTCTAGAAATGATTATATAGGACGAAATAGGTGGTGTTGACAGTTCGAGCGGCCATGTTGGTTATCGGTAGATTTACAAAATTACGATTTTCTTTATTTTTCAAGTGTTTTCATCCAAAATTCGAGCGGACGCCGATGCGCCTATGTAGATATTATAATCCTGTGCAATTTGAAGCATATTTGTAATATATTAACAACGTAGCTTGTAAACTACGAAACCGAAGCTTTTTACCGACCAAAGTCGGTATCAAAATCTACTCCAGCATCCCCTTAATAATGGACTACAGTCGATAGCGGATTGTCCGAACTGCAGATTATTATTATTATTATCATTATTATTATTATACCTAATGTGGTAGGACGACTGATTTCTGTATGTCATTTAAATATTGCGAAGCTGCGAGGGAGCAAGCGTTGTAAGAAGACTGCTTACGTCAATTTCAATAAGGTTTATTAAGTTAGAAACGACTGAGCGAGCGAAAGAGAGAGAAATATATAAATCATGATAATTCATCAATTTAATGGCATAAATAAAATTCAAGTTTATTACTATACATACCAAACCACGAACCTCTTGTCGTTTTTATTATATTCTTTACAGTATTGTTACTTAATATAGAAAGAATGTCTTTTATTTTTTAGCTGCACATTTTAGGACTCGCTACTGCGATCCGAGTGATTCTAGTCTTAATCAAGAATTATTTTATCCAGCGTTGTAAATCCCGCATTCTTTTTTTAGAAATAAAAATTATGGTACAATTATTTTCGCGATGACGTTTTCGTAATAACAACATGCAACGATTATAATATTATGGATAAACTTTTGAATTAGCAGTTAGTTTATCTTCAATCAAATTTCATGGCTATCTATTTGAATAAATGGAGAAATAAAGTTAATACTATGCGAAAGTAATGGAGTTTTTTCTCTCAATTTCTTCAATTTCTCTTCTTCTTTTGAATAGCAGTTAAAAATATTCATCTTCAATTAAATTTCATGGCAATTTTATTTGAATAAGTAGAGAAATAAAGTTAATACAATGAAGTTTTTTCACAATTTCTTCAATTTCTCTTCTTTTTTTGAATAGCAGTTAAAAATATTCATCTTCAATTAAATTTCATGGAAATTTTATTTGAATAAATGGAGAAATAAAGTGAATACAATGGAGTTTTTTCTCCCAATTTCTTTTCTTCTTTTGAATAGTAGTTAAAAATATTCATCTTCAATAAAATCCATGGAAATCTATTTGAATAAATGAAGAAATAAATTTAATAGAGTGTGAAAGAAATGGAGTTTTTTCGCTCAATTTCTTCAATTTTTCTCAATATTTGATTGACAATGAGGTTTTTCTTTTGCAGCGAATCGAAAGTACACACATAATTTAATAATCGCTGCAGTTTATTATTATAGAATCGTAATTATAAAATAAACTGCACTGTGATCTTTAGTTCTTAAAGTAATGGAGATGTACAATACTGATTTAATCCTCGGATGTCCCTAACACTCGAAACAATATCGGGGTGACTAGAGAGAAAGATATGATCAGCAAGTAGTAACAGCCCTAATTATTACTGATCTATTACACAATAATCGGTGTTTTGATGTTATTCGCAAACATCGCAACAGGTAATAAAGAAAGGCTTGTTTATTGGAATCAACTACACTTATATATGGCTGATGAATTGCAGCTAATTGTTTCTCAGACAGTGTAACATTCTGGCGGAAGTTTCGTCGGTGTGTATCGGTGTATTTCGCCCGTTTCGATTTCAATCTTTCTCTGCACGTCCGCTGGTAATTCGTGATAAACTTTTTCGGGAACGTTTTCTGAAAAAAGAAAGAAAAAAAAAAATAAAAATAGTATTAACAATGTTAACTGCTTGAAAATGTCTTTGTGATTGTAATAACAAATTTCAGATCTGGATGCTATGAAATATGTGTAATACATTTCTATGTTGTATTTTACATTTTTTTAATCCAATTTGGCGCTTTTTAAAAATATTTCGAACACAGTTTTTTCAGATTTAAATAAATTTTCTTCTTGATAGATATTTATTATAGTATGCGACTACTTCCAGTCATTTTTAATGATGAAAATTGCGAAGGAAATCTCAAGTCTGAAAGAGTGATTGCTAGATTAAAAGCGGAGGAATCCGAAGCCCAATAAAAAAATCTTAATTAATTAAATAAAATTAATCGACCAGCCGCAATCGACGAATTTTTATCTAAAAACCTTGCACACACAGAGAGAAAAAGTTTCATTGATTCACGGAAATCTTTGCCAATGAAATGAAATACTTGAATTTCAATACTATCTTTTCTTTGAATTATCTCAAACTCAATGAAAAGTAATGACATTGATTCGAAGAAACATTTCTTTAAACCAAATAACCTTTTTCATTGATTTCAAAGATATCGTCTCTGATTCAATGAAACCTTCTTCGTATCAGCTCAAAATTTCGAATCCTATTTTTTCCTGAAGTACGCGGCAGATAAAGCTCAAATTTTGTGAGTATGTAAGGAAGTACGGCAGAAATAAGCTAAGCTTCTGGATCCTCGAAACTCGAAGCCGATTGTTCGGGAGAACCGGAAAACAAAAAAGTGAGGTTAGGTGCGAGAGAGAGATCAATGAAAACGTTTCTTTGAACCAATGAAAACGTCTCTTTAAAACAATGAAACTGTTTCTTTATTATATGCTCACTGAGTAAATCTTTATTTACAGGCAATAAAATGTTCTCTTTGAAATTCAAATGCACTATTTCATTGAAATCAAAGCAATATTTCGTTGAAATCAATGAAAAAAAAATCAATCCACCCATTTCTTTGGCGTCAATGAAATCTTTTCTCTCGGTGCATTGCTTCCTCATTATCTTTTGCTTTTTACAAAGCTACCTTTATGAGGCAGTATGTTATTCAATTTTGGTTTTCTCATAGAGGAAGCTTTGTAAACAGCGAAAAATAATGAGGAAGCAATGTGCAAGGTTCTACTTTGCATTCTTGTTTTAATTAGATAAATAAACATGTTGTGAATTCACTTTTTCTATTTCGTTATTCCGTTATTTCGTTATTATTAGAGCGTTTCCGAAAGCAAATGTGATAAAGTATATTTTTAAAAATAATTCAACATTCCATAAAATCAAAAATTTCATACCGTTCGTCACTAAATTATACATATATAATGGCTGAATATTGTTTCATTTATATACAAAAATTGAGCTCGCTATCTCAAGTTTTGCAAAAGTTACAATAGAGCGATAATGTCAATTTTTTGAAAAATTCAAAATTCCATAAAATCTGAAGCACTTTACCGATTCGAGCCAAATTTAATACCAAACAACATTGAATGCACCTGCTCTTATAAACAACTATTTAGCAAAATAGACTAAATTTTACGAAAGTTAGAGCGCGCACTTCCATGATGATTCATTTCCATAATGAAAATTCAACAAAAGTAGTTGCATTTGATGGAAAATGAATATTAACCATACACGTTCGCTGTAATATAGTATCAAGAGTCGCGGTAGCGACTCGACGCCAAGTTAAAAAAAGTAGAACTTTGCAAATTGTTTCCTCATTATTATTGGATTTTTACAAATCTACCTCTATGAAGAAGCATGTTAATCTATTTTGGCTTCCGCATAGAGGAAGCTTTGTAAAAATCCAATAATAATGAGGAAGCAATTTGCAAAGTTCTACTTTGCAGGCTTGTTTAAAAAATGTTAAATGGCATTAGTTTTGAACCCCTTGACAGATTCTCGCCAGATCCGAAATGATGCTTAGTTTGCCCACACTCTACTTGTGGACCAAATTTGAGCCCGATATCTTAAAAATTGCGGAAGTTGGAGCACAAACAAAAAATTCAAAATGCCATAAATTTTAAACCCCTTAACGGATTGACGTCAAATTCACTCCCAAACTTTATTTAATAACAGTCCACTTGTGGACCAAATTTGAGCCCGATATCTTACAAAATGCGAAAGTTAGAGCACGAACAAAAAATGTCAAAAAATTTAAAAATGCCATAAATTGTGAACCCCTTAACGGATTGACACCAAATTTAATCCCAAACACTATTTGATAACAGTCCACTTCTGGTCCAAGTTTGAGCCGGATATCATAAAAATTGCGGGAGTTAGTACCCGAGCTGACATTCTCCAAAAAATTCAAAATGCTATAAATTTTGAACACCTTGATGGATTAACTCCAAATTCAATCCCATACCTTGTTTAACGACAGTTTACTCGTGGTTCAAATTTGAGCCCGATATCTTAAAAATTGCGACAACTATCGTGCTAACAAAAAATTGTGCACATACGCGCACACACACACACACACACACACACATACATACATTTTTTCTAAACCACTTTTCTCAGCGTTTTAGACCATTCTGAGTGTCCTAACATGAAAATCTCTAAAAAAAAATTTTTTCACGAAAACAAAGCTTCCTCTATGAGGAAGCAAAAAAAAATTATGTTGCCTTCACACGATCAAGAGTAGCGACTCGACGCCAAGTTAAAAAAGAAATTAATGTTGCCTTCACACAACGATAATTTGTATTTTGCCCAGATCTCATCGTTTTGCTTCCTCATAGAGGAAGTTTTGTTTTAATGACATTTTTTTTCGAGATTTTCATGTTAAAACGTTTAAAAAGATCTAGAAGGTCCAGAAAAGTGGTTTAGAAAAATTGTCCGGATGTATGTATATTAGGGCTGTTCAAAAAAACATAATTTCTTTATAATCGGTTGCTCCTGAAATGCTGTATTGATTATCACAAAAAAAATGTTTTCGCAAAAGCTGGGAGTTGTGCGATGATATTAAGTACTGCCGCATCAAGGCCAAAATTAATTAAAAACGGCGATTTTTACAACATTTTTTTTTACTTGGTGAAGCGCTCATCGAGATTGTGGTTGCTTTCGATAGACTATGAAATTGTGTAAAGGCAGAAACATGTTCGATAATGTTTAGTACTGCCGCATCGACATTGAAGTTAACAAAATAAAAAATGAAATCCTTTAAAACATTGAAATATTCATCTGCTCATCGACTATTTCGCGCAATTTCAAATGAAAAAATGGCTCATGAAACAGGAGTCCTGTATGATCAAATTTAGTACTGCCGCACCGATATCGCAGTTTCCCAAAATTCGAAAATCGCTTATCATCATCATGATTATGATTATACATGACTCCCGTTTCAAGAGCCATTTTTTCATTTGAAATCGCACGAAATAGTCGATGAGCAGACGAATATTTCAATGTTTTAAAGGATTTAATTTTTTGATTTTGGTAACTTCAATGTCGATACGGCAGTACTAAACATTATCGAACATGTTTCTGCCTTTACACAATTTCATAGTCTATCGAAAGCAACCACAATCTCCATGAGCGCTACACCACGTCAAAAAAATTTTTTTTTATAAATCGCCGCTTTTCATGAATTTTGGTCTTGATGCGGCAGTACTTAATATCATCGCACAACTCCCAGCTTTGGCAAAAACATTTTTCTTGTGATAATCAATACAGCATTCAGGAGCAACCGATTATAAGAAAATTATGTTTTTTTGAACAGTCCTAATGTATATGTGTGTGTGTGTGATGAAAGGCCAAAAATTCATATAACTGTAACTTATAAAGTATTCGACCGAATCAGCTAAAATTTAAACAACATGTACAGTACTGGCTAATCTTCAATTGGTATAAATATTACAAAAATCGCTTTACCCATTTCATTTTTATAAGAATTTTGAAATTTTGAAAAAAGTACGTAAATGCTCTAGCTCGAACGAATTTTTAGTTATCAGGCTGAAACTTCGTATTAAAATTGAACAAAGTGAAACGACCTTTGGTATTGAATTTGGGCCAAATCGGTAAAGCGTTTCGGTTTTTATGAGATTTTGAATTTTCCGAAATATTTTCGTTTAGCTCTAATTCAGGTAAAATTTCAACTAATCGACTGAAATTTTCTACACCGGAAAAATAACATTCAGCCCTGCTACGTACCAAATTTGGTGATGATCGGTAAAGCGGTTCGGATTTTACGTGATTTTGAATTTTTTAAAAATTTATTGATGTCGCTCTGGATTTCGTAAAACGTCAGAAATCATCAACTTCATCAATAATTTTCATCTTTCGCAAAGCTTCCTCTATGAGGAAGCCAAAAATAAAATACAGAAACTTCCTCATAGAGGCGGCTTTGTAAAAAGCGAAAAAGAATGAGGAAGCAATGTCCAAGGTTCTACTTTGCATCCTGTTTTTTTTTATTACCCACCTGTGCATTTGTATAGCAAATCTGACCAAATGACTTGCTCTTGGGAAAAGACAAACAGACCAAGTCTGCCACCTTTGTGAGTTGAATCAAAGATATTGCCGGAATCAGCGACCAATCGAGGCCCCTCGTAAATAGAAAGTCTGATTAGACCTATTGCCGGTCTGTGAAGAAGTTTCCAGCGGTAGGAAGTCATAGATTTCCAGCCAACATTTCTTGGGTCCTTCCACAAAAGCTTCACCTGTTGTTGCCTGCCATCGGTATTCCAGAGACTGTTTCTCAATACTTCTCCAGGTCCGGTTATTGAATCCACGACTTTTAACTGTATTCCAGGATCAGCCGTCGCTCGGAATGGACTAGGAACCCAATATGTTTGCATAACCTTTTTCCACATTACTGCATAGAATTTGTGGGTATTTTGGTAACCAAAAACAAAGCCAACGTAATCGTCGTCGGTGTACGTGTTGACGAAGAAAGTTCCTTCGAAATCGACACCATTGAAGGAAACCCAACCTGTATTTTAATGATAAATAACTGAAATTATTAACTGAATAAACATAATCATGCCGGAGATACTAAAAATTCTGGCGTTTTAAATAATTATTGGCTTTTCTTCCCGCGACATAAATATCCTGCTTAGAAAATTCTATTTAGATCAATAGGATGGACAAAAAACACCATTCATACCGATAAAAACCGATACGGTTTCAATAGGACTTTATGAGTTTAAATGGGATCACTGGGATTTTTTAAACAGGGTTTAGTGCTTGGAAAATGGAACACTTCTTATTTGGGAGGAAGAAATGAAGAATTTACAGAAAGTAGTACATACGTAGTGAAATCTACTTGTAAATTTTTCAATTGTACATAAGAAAAGAATTTGCAAACTGCCATAAACTCAAGTGTTAATTTAAACAAGTATTTTCATTTAAAAAATATAATTTTACTGATTTTAAGAAATATTTTTAAAAAACTATATTCATGCTGGATGAATTCTTTTTATGGACAATTGGACAATTTTTAGCCATTTTTAGCTTACTGATTATCTGAAGAAAGTCTGGAAAAGTTGAAAAACCTTTAAATATCCTATACTCTTTTGCAATAATTACATACTTTTGCCATAGAGCTAAAGAAAAGTTTGTTTCGTGGTTCAAAAGGATATATTTCTTTTAAATGACATCAGCAGATGAAGAAATGACATATATGTATGTCAATGAATATCAACTATTTAGGTCTGACTCTCTCCCAGACTTCATTCTAGATTTCCCGGAATCCATCCTGGACAGCCCAGAATCCATCTTGGATAGCCCAGAATCCACCCTGGACAGCCCAGGATCCATTCTGGACAGCCCAGCATCCATTCTCGACCGCCCAGGATTCATTCTGGACAGCCCAGGGTCCATTCTGAACTGTCCAGGATCCATTCTGAACTGTCCCGGATCCATTCTGGACAGCCCAGGATCAATTCTGGCCAGTCCAGGATCCATTCTGGGCAGCCCAGGATCCATTCTGGACAGCCGAGGATCCATTCTGGATAGCCCAGGATCCATTCTGGATAGCCCAGGATCCATTCCGGACAGCCCAGGATGCATTCTGGACAGCCCAGGATCCATTCTGGACAGCCCATATTGCATTCTGGACAGCCCAGGATCCATACTGGACAGCCCAGGATCAATTCTGGCCAGTCCAGGATCCATTCTGGGCAGCCCAGGATCCATTCTGGACAGCCGAGGATCCATTCTGGATAGCCCAGGATCCATTCCGGACAGCCCAGGATGCATTCTGGACAGCCCAGGATCCATTCTGGACAGCCCATATTGCATTCTGGACAGCCCAGGATCCATACTGGACAGCCCAGGATCCATACTGGCCAACCCAGGATCCATGCTGGCCAACCCAGGATCCATACTGGACAGCCCAGGATCCATACTGGCCAGCCCGGAATCCATTATGGACAGCCCAGGATCCATTCTTGACAACCGAGGATCTATACTGACCAGCCCAGGATCCATACTGGCCAGCCCAGGATCCATTCTGGACAGCCCAGGATCTATACTGGCCAGCCCAGGATCCATACTGGCTAGCCCAGGATCCATCCTAGACCGCTCAGGATCCATTCTGGACAGCCCAGGATCCATTCCGGACAGCCCAGGATTCATTCCGGACACCCCAAGATCCATTCTGGACAGCCCAGGATCCATTATGGACGGCGCAGGATCCATATTGGATAGCCCAGACTCCCGATTTTTTCGATGCGGGATCATTCCAAATCAATTAAAAACCATGAGAGTACTAACCAACAGCAATACCAGGATCGCAATTTTCTGTCTGAACCATTTCTGAACCATTGTGATGAACCTGCCATATAGGATCTTTCTGCGCATCGCCTGTTGGATCCAATGGAATCATTTCGTAACTACGGAAGTCAGTTGTCCAGACCTGACTGTTGTTTGGACAATTGTCATAACGATTGATTATCGTATCGTTGTCAGAATCTTCAAAGCACGTGTGTCCGTACTGACCATCTGCAATGGTAATAATATAATCGTTTACATATACTTTTATTCTGTGTCCACGAATCACGATACACTGTTAGAAATTTTTGTATGAAAATTATTATAAAGTATTGGACATTTTTTTGCGGATACACTTATATTAAAATTAATATACAAATATTAATTAATACCCAGAAAAAATGGTTGTAAAATTAAAATACAGTATACTAAACACTTCATAAAAGTTTTGTTTATAATATAATTATTGGAATTTTACAACATATCTGTAGATTAAATGAAGTTCAATATACCGTATCTGGAAAAAAACTTCCAATACATATATTAATTGAAAAAATATTTTTAACGGAGAGAATCAATATGTAAAATTACCTATTTTGATTTCTTGATCTGGATTCGGCACATACCGACAATTGTCGCAATGATTTACAATACCGTCGCCATCAATATCGTTGTCACAAGCGTCTCCTTCTCCGTCACCATCCGTATCCAATTGATCAGCGTTCGAATCGTCGGGACAATTGTCCACATCATCTTGGATACCGTCGCTGTCCCTGTCGCGATTATTGTCGCAAGCATCGCCGATTCTGTCTCGATCCGTGTCATTTTGATTGGAATTCGGGGTTGCAGGACAATTGTCACAGGCATCGCCGACTCCGTCTCTGTCCCTATCGTGTTGGTCTCTGTTTTTGACGTTTGGGCAATTGTCCTCACTATTTGCGATTCCTGTTCCGTTTCACGATTATGAACAATACAGAATTTAAAGTTAGATCCAAATATAGTCGCAAAAATTATCCTAGAAACGTCTTGTCGTTTTTGGCCCATAAAAATCGTGAACAATGCGACTGCAATCATTTTTATTGGTCACTTTTTCATCACTAATTAAGTGAAAGACTAAGTCTTTATTTTACTAGCAGCGAATGCGCGCTCCGCGCGCTAACCATCAAGCCTCGGCATCAAAATTTTCATTAGTGTACTGTGACTTTTACAGATTATCGTGGATGATGAAATAACTTGCATTTTCGATATAAGAACTCGCATTTTATTAGGTTCGTGAAGGTTACTATTAGGAGTGGTGCATGGATAGAAATTATACTACCATTACAATATTATTTAAAATAAAATTCGGTTGAATTTTCTGACCGGGAGTCAGATCTGCAAATTCTGAAATGAGAACCAACCAAAAGTGACTTTTTTAAAAATCATCGTAAAAAGGCATGTAACCGGTACTTTCTGAGGTACAATATGCGACTTGAAAACGATAGCGAAGGCCAAAATTCGATATCTTGAAGGAACAAAAAATTTCGGTTCTTTGGGTTAGATTTTCCGACCAAAAGTCCGATCTGTCAAGATCCGACCAAAAGTGACTTTTTTAAAAATCATCGTAAAAAGGCATGTAACCGGTACTTTCTGAGGTACAATATGCGACTTGAGAACGATAGTGAAGGCCAAAATTCGATATCTTGAAGGAACAAAAAATTTCGGTTCTTTGGGTTAGATTTTCCGACCAAAAGTCCGATCTGTCAAGATCCGACCAAAAGTGACTTTTTTAAAAATCATCGTAAAAAGGCATGTAACCGGTACTTTCTGAGGTACAATATGCGACTTGAGAACGATAGTGAAGGCCAAAATTCGATATCTTGAAGGAACAAAAAATTTCGGTTCTTTGGGTTAGATTTTCCGACCAAAAGTCCGATCTGTCAAGATCCGACCAAAAGTGACTTTTTTAAAAATCATCGTAAAAAGGCATGTAACCGGTACTTTCTGAGGTACAATATGCGACTTGAGAACGACAGTGAAGACCAAAATTCGATATCTTGAAGGAACAAAAAAATGTAGGTTCTTTGGGTTAGATTTTCCGACGAAAAGTCCGATCTGTCAAGATCCGACCAAAAGTGACTTTTTTTTTAAATTATCGTAAAAAGGCATGTAACCGGTACTTTCTGAGGTACAATATGCGACTTGAGAACGATAGTGACCGCCAAAATTCGATATCTTGAAGGAACAAAAAATTTAGGTTCTTTAGGTTACATTTTCCGACCAAAAGTCGGATCTGTCAAGATCCGACCAAAAGTGACATTTTTAAAAATCATCGTAAAAAGGCATGTAACCGATACTTTCTGAGGTACAATATGCGACTTGAGAACGATACTGAAGGCCAAAATTCGATATCTTGAAGAAAACAAAAATTTCGGTTCTTTGGGTTAGATTTTCCGACCAAAAGTCCGATCTGTCAAGATCCGACCAAAAGTGACTTTTTTAAAAATCATCGTAAAAAGGCATGTAACCGGTACTTTCTGAGGTACAATATGCGACTTGAGAACGATAGTAAGGCCAAAATTCGATATCTTGAAGAAACAAAAAATTTAGGTTCTTTGGGTTAGATTTCCCGGCCGAAAGTCCGATCTGTCAAGATCCGACCAAAAGTGACTTTTTTAAAAATCATCGTAAAAAGGCATGTAACCGGTACTTTCTGAGGTACAATATGCGACTTGAGAACGATAGTAAAGGCCAAAATTCGATATCTTGAAGAAAACAAAAATTTAGGTTCTTTAGGTTACATTTTCCGACCAAAAGTCCGATCTGTCAAGATCCGACCAAAAGTGACTTTTTTAAAAATCATCGTAAAAAGGCATGTAACCGGTACTTTCTGAGGTACAATATGCGACTTGAGAACGATAGTGAAGGCCAAAATTCGATATCTTGAAGGAACAAAAAATTTAGGTTCTTTTGGTTAGATTTTCCGACCAAAAGTCCGATCTGTCAAGATCCGACCAAAAGTGACATTTTTAAAAATCATCGTAAAAAGGCATGTAACCTATACTTTCTGAGGTACAATATGCGACTTGAGAACGATAGTGAAGGCCAAAATTCGATATCTTGAAGAAAACAAAAATTTAGGTTCTTTGGGTTAGATTTCCCGGCCGAAAGTCCGATCTGTCAAGATCCGACCAAAAGTGACTTTTTTAAAAATCATCGTAAAAAGGCATGTAAACGGTACTTTCTGAGGTACAATATGCGACTTGAAAACGATAGCGAAGGCCAAAATTCGATATCTTGAAGGAACAAAAAATTTCGGTTCTTTGGGTTAGATGTTCCGACCAAAAATCCGATCTGTCAAGATCCGACCAAAAGTGACTTTTTTAAAAATCATCGTAAAAAGGCATGTAACCGGTACTTTCTGCGGTACAATATGTGACTTGAGAACGATAGTGAAGGCTAAAATTCGATATCTTGAAGGAACAAAAAATGTAGGTTCTTTAGGTTACATTTTCCGACCAAAAATCGGATCTGTGAAAAAACGACCAAAAGTGACTTTTTTAAAAATCATCGTAAAAAGGCATGTAAACGGTACTTTCTGAGGTACAATATGCGACTTGAAAACGATAGCGAAGGCCAAAATTCGATATCTTGAAGGAACAAAAAATTTCGGTTCTTTGGGTTAGATGTTCCGACCAAAAATCCGATCTGTCAAGATCCGACCAAAAGTGACTTTTTTAAAAATCATCGTAAAAAGGCATGTAACCGGTACTTTCTGCGGTACAATATGTGACTTGAGAACGATAGTGAAGGCTAAAATTCGATATCTTGAAGGAACAAAAAATTTCAGTTCTTTAGGTTACATTTTCCGACCAAAAGTCGGATCTGTCAAGATCCGACCAAAAGTGACTTTTTTAAAAATCATCGTAAAAAGGCTTGTAACCGGTACTTTCTGAGGTACAATATGCGACTTGAGAACGATAGTGAAGGCCAAAATTCGATATCTTGAAGGAACAAAAAATGTAGGTTCTTTAGGTTACATTTTCCGACCAAAAATCGGATCTGTGAAAAAACGACCAAAAGTGACTTTTCTAAAAATCATCGTAAAAAGGCATGTAACGGGTACTTTCTGAGGTACAATATGCGACTTGAGAACGATAGTGAAGGCTAAAATTCGATATCTTGAAGAAAATAAAAATTTAGGTTCTTTAGGTTAGATTTTCCGACCAAAAGTCGGATCTGTGAAGATGTTGTGGAATCCATCTGGAATATTTTGTCACCACTATCACTATCCTCCTCCAGCTCTAATTATAATTTCCTATTGCCTAACACAAATCATAATCTCGCGGTGCGTCAATTTTAAAACTGTCAAAATGAACATGCATGAAGCTGTTTGTCGATGAGTATCAACTTCACGCTGGTACGACGGCCATTTACGGAACGAATAAAATGACAACAATACTTATATCGAAAATGCGAGATATTTTACCCACTGACTTTTTGAAGAGGGATATGGAAAGAATATGTGAAAAAACACCGAATTCAAAGTGAATTAAAAAATCTGAAAAAAATTCATACGTATTCAGAAAAATTAACGAATCATTTTCATAAAAAAAAAGGTGTGATACCGGGAGATTTGTTAAACCATTTTTTTTCATCAATTTGTTAACAACATTTGAGAATTATTATTATACAAAATTAATCTTTGCAGTACCTTTAATGTGCATGATTTTTTTCAGATTTTTATACCATCAAGAAGTGCTTGTAATTCCCTCTCGACTTTGGTCGGCAAGTTTCCCGATTAGGACACAGGTGGCGCCGACGTAGTCTGTTTACATTTGACAAAAGAAACCGAAACTTCCGAAAAGCAAAATGGCCGCACACCATATGTCAACAGACCTTTGCTGTAAGATATAATTGTTTCTGGAAATTAGATATGCAAAATCAGACCGGACGTCAATTCTGTGATGATTTCTAAATATTCCAAAACCATCAGAATGTTAACTACGCAAGCCAAATCCATATATAGCGTATACTACGTTCGCGTTGCAAAGTCTCGGAGCTTTTTCAAAAGTAAACAGACTACGTCGGCGCCACCTGTGTCCTAATGGGGAAACTTCATTCACGCTCTTCTCGACCTACTCTGATCGCGAACAAACTGCGTAAACGTACTTTACAAACTACGTGCGCTTCTTTAGTGCTATCGCCAATCCAACAGTCTTAAAAAATGCGAAGAACCTCATAGAATCGGCGTCCACGCTCTTATTTTGAATGTGATGTCTAGAAATGATTATATAGGACGAAATAGGTGGTGTTGACAGTCCGAGCGGCCATATTGGTTATCGGTAGATTTACAAAATTACGATTTTCTTTATTTTTCAAGTGTTTTCATCCAAAATTCGAGCGGACGCCGATGCGCCTATCTTGATATTATAATCCTGTGCAATTTGAAACATATTTGTAATATATTAATATCGTAGTTTGTAAACTACGAAACCGAAGCTTTTTACCGACCAAAGTCGGTATTAAAATCCACTTCAGCATCCCCTTAAGGAGGGAGGCCATTTGTGATAACATAAACATGTAAAATACCGTCATTATCGATGTCTTCGTCGCATTCGTCTCCGACTCCATCCATATCGGTATCTTTCTGCGATGGATTGTAGACAGTTGGACAATTGTCGCAAACATCACCGATTCCATCAGGACCATCGCGATCCGTGTCGTCCTGTTCAGGATTGTACACCAGAGGACAATTGTCCGATAGATTGAGAACTTTGTCGTTATCGGAGTCGGGATCACAGGCATCGCCAATTCCATCACCATCAGCATCTTCTTGACCACTGTTTGGAGTAGATGGACAATTGTCTCCGGGGATTTGCTGTTGATTTTCACTGTCAATCGTGGGTTGATCAGGATGGCCATCTAAGTCGGAATCACGAACACAAACATGACCGTTACCAGCGTATCCCACGTCGCACTAAAAAAACAAATTAACAAATCCAATGGAAATCCATAAATAGCCAGACATTTGTAACGTTTTGTTTGTTTGTTTACTCTTGATATTTACCCGACAAATATATTCGTTGACTGCGATGCAATTGCAAATAGCATTCTTACTGCAGGTGGTTTTCTTATCAGGACATATCGTGTGAGTTAGACTACATCCGACGGTCTGGTTGCCGGAATATCCAATGTTACACCGTCCACAAATGTAGGATCCCTGGAAGTATTTTTATGGTTTCGGAAAAAACTTGATTTCTGTTCTGCCATTTTCTTTGCATAATCATCAGAAATGGCAGAATGGAGAAAATGTTAAGAATCGATTGAAATTTTATGGTTGAACCTCCAATTAGGTTCTACAGAGTGAGATGAGAGTGAAATGGATAAAAACGACATTGATCCTGAAATAATGCTATATGGATTTATAATGTTTTTAAAATCTATTTCATTTTTTTTTATCAGTACTTTTCGACGTTTTTCAATAGGAAGGGAATCCTATCTGGATCTATGCGGTTTTTATCCATTTCTATCGTTTTTTATCGGTGCTTTTCGACCTATTTCAATGGGGAGGGAATCCTATCTTGATCTATGTGACTTTTTCCATTTCTATCAGTTAGTGTCAATACTTTTCGACCTTTTTCAATAGGGAGAAAATCCTATCTGGATCTATGCGATATTTGTTCATTTCTATCGGTTTCTATCATGATTTTTCAACCTTTTTTAGCAGGGTAACAATCTTATTAGGATCTATGCGGTTTTTATTAATTTCTATCAGCTTCTATCAGTACTTTTCAACCTTTTTCAACAGGAAGTGACTCCTATCTGGATCTATGCGGTTTTCATCCATTTCTATCATTTTCTATCAGCACTTGTCAACCTTTTTCAGCAGGGTAACAATCTTATTAGGGTCTATGGGCTTTTGTCCATTTTTATCAATACTTATCAACCCCTTTCAATAGGGATGCATCCCTATCAGGATCTATACGGTTTTCGTCGGTTTTTATCGGTTTTTATCAGTACTTTTCAATCTTTTTTAACAGTGAGAAAATCCTATCTGGATCTAAGCAGTTTTTATTGATTTCTATCAGTTTCTATCAGTACTTTTCATCCTTTTTCAATGGGGAGGGAATTCTCTTAGGATATATACGGTTTTTGTCCATTTCTATCAGTTTGTATCAGCACTTTTCAATATTTTTTTAACAGGGAGGATTTCCTTTCTGGATTTATGTGGTTTTTGTCTATTCCTATAAATTTCTATCAGTACTTTTCAACCTATTCCAACAGGGAGGGAATCTTATCTTAATCTATGCAGTTTTAATTAATTTCTATCAGTTTCTATCAGTACTTTTCAACCTTTTTCAACAGGGAGAATATCATATCTGGATCTATGCGGTTTGTGTCCATATCTATCTATTTGTATCAGCACTTTTCAACCTTTTTCAGCAGGGTAACAATCTTATTAGGATCTATGCGGTTTTTGTCCATTTCTATCAATACTTTTCAACCTTTTTCAATAGGGACGGAACCCTATCAGGATGTATACGGTTTTCGTCGATTTTTATCGGTTTTTATCAGTACTTTTCAATCTTTTTTAACAGTGAGAAAATTCTACCTCGATCTAAGCAGTTTTTATTGATTTCTATCAGTTTCTATCAGTACTTTTAATCCTTTTTCAATGGGGAGGGAATTCTATCAGGATCTATACGGTTTTTGTCCATTTCTATCAGTTTGTATCAGCACTTTTCAATATTTTTCAACAGGGAGGGCTTCCTTTCTGGATTTATGTGGTATTTCAACAGGGAGGGAATCTTATCTCGATCTATGCAGTTTTTATTTATTTCTGATCAGTTTCTATCAGTACTTTTCAACCTTTTTCAACAGGGAGAAAATCCTATTTGGATCTAAGCTGTTTTTGTCTATTCCTATGACTTTGTATCTGCACTTTTCGACCTTTTTCAACGGGGAGATAATCCTATCTGCATCTAAGCAGTTTTTATCCATTTCTATCAGTTTGTATCAGCAGTTTTCAACCTTTTTCAACAAGGAGAAAATCCTATCTGAATCTAAGCAGTTTTTATCCATTTCTATCAGTTTGTATCAGCACTTTTCAACCTTTTTCAACAGGGAGAAAATCCTATCTGGATCTAAGCAGTTTTTATCCATTTCTATCACTTTGTATCAGCACTTTTCAACCTTCTTCAACAGGTAAATAATCCTACTACTATCTACACGGTTTTTGTCCATTTCTATCAGTTCCTATCAGCACTTCCCAACCTTTTTCAACAGGGAGAAAATCCTATCTGAATCTATACAATTTTTGTCCATTTCTATCAGTTTCAATCAGGACTTGTCAACCTTTTCCAACAGGGAGGTTAATATTCATTATAAATGTTGCTAGAATGATTTCAATCACTATAAATATCCTTACGAAGTTGTAAAATCAATGTGACAACTCACTTCAGTATTGGTACAGATGGAATTTGGAACGCATCCACCATTTCGTCCATCGTCGCATTCATTGACGTCGACGCACTTCCCCTTGTCCCTACCGGTGAGTGGAACGGCATATCCCAATGGGCATTGTTTGCATCTGATGATGGACATTACCGGAACGGCGGGTAAACATCGGAAATTTACCCAAAAAAAGTATTCGATCGTCCAACATTATTCTCTCTCGATCCGCGTTTCCCTCGTTACAGTAAATATGATTTGTCCCTGTAACGAGGTATCTCACCTGCGCTCGCATGTCATTCAAATGAAAAGGCAAGTACATAGGAAGAACATGCTGGATTTGAGAAAGTGATACGATTGATTCATTCTCTTTTTTTTAAATATGAAAATTCTTCGTCTTTTTTTTGTACCTTGTGATTGTCGTCGATTCTTCGCAATAAAAATTTCCATTTGTTATGCAAATATATCTTCAAGTACTCTTGATACGAAGAACCAGAGAAGATACGTGTCAAGGAAGGAACAAAGGAAATTGCCACAAATGGCGGAAAAGGATCAAGTGTAAAGACAGATTTTTCGGAAATGTGTTACCATCTTAATTCTTCACATACGTGAAGCTTTCTCCACGTAATTAAAAAGTGAAGATGATAAATAACCGACTGAATAGTTACAAATATTCCCCTATTTTTTGATCGTCCAAAAACTGCTCGATAAAATTATTAAAAAATTTCAAAAATCTCTTATTACACAATTTTGCAGGGGATTTGAATATTTCATCAAGCAGAATTTGATGAAAAAATAGGGATAAAAAGAAATTGGGTGACTCAGTCGGTTAGTCACTTTCCCTTATCGGTTAGTGGTAAAATGATTTGTCAATACTTTTGCACTTTACAGTAAAAAATTGTGATTTTGATATGTATTTTTTTCTCTCTCTTTTTTTTTTTTTGTTACATGCCATGTGTATTTATAGAAAGAAATGTGGGGTTTAAAAAAAAACGGTCGTGCTACAGAAAGGATATTTTTTTTGCAGCGAAACGTTTGAGTGTTAATGACGATCATTTGATATAGATACATTGATGCAAAAGGCACAAATGAAACGGCACGCTGAGCTTTTTTTTTTTTGTTTTTTTTTTTTTAAGCAGGTGTAATTATCTATTTTAATATTAATTTTATTATTTTGTTTGTTTTTATTATTATTAGAGAAAAGCGATCATTCAATTGACCAATACGACGTATTTTATGCATTATCTATACGGGTTTTCGTCAACCGGTGCGCACCTGTATCCTGGGGCCTCGTTCTGTTGCACACACTCCTCACTAGGAGCACAGGGATTCTGCAGATCGCACACATCAATTCTAATCTGCATGCAATGCCGTCCGTTACCTGTGTAACCGGCGGGACAACTTCCGCATCTGAAGAACGGATGACTGTGCGTTGGATAGCACGGGACATTTCCAAAACACGGACTGTAAGATGGATCGCAGATTTTCAAGCAATTATCACCTTGTTTGCGGTAGCCGGGCAGACACTCGCACCTGTAATTCATAAGTTCTATTTGTAATTACTATATTTGTAACGAAATAATCAGAATATTGTTTTTAAGAAATTTGAGTTTAAAAAATTTACTGGAAGTTCAAAATGAAATTTATTATTGATTAATTGAAAAATGTTTGTTTTATGTCTTCTAGTGTATATTAACCCATTTTCGAGGTGGTTTTTTGGGAATTAAATTTAGAAAAAGGGTTATATGTATAGTGTTAAATATTTTACAGTTATATTAATGAGGCATTTCATATGAAGCGGGCCACCCTGATTTTCTATGTTCATAGAGTGGGTTCATAATTTTTTTCCAGCGTATTTAGAGTTCACCGAATAGATACGAGTTATTTCAGATATTTGATCCCCATAGTTTTTCTACAATAAAATACGCTTTTTGCTTCCTCATAGAAGAAGCTTTGTTTTCATGAAAAAATTTTTTTTCGAGAATTTCATGCCAGTATGCTTAGAATTGTCCAAAACGTCGAAAAAATTGGGTTAGAAAAAATAGTGTGTGTGTGTGTGTTCTGGGCTGCGAAATTTCGATGAACTATTAATCAGTAACTGTTCGAGCGATATGGCTCAAATTTGACACGCAAGTGGAGTAGTTGCTCCGCTTTGAATGTTGAGATTTTTGAAAAAAAAAAATCAGCCATTTTGATTTTATGGTACTTTTAATTTTTTGAAAAAAGGGCGTGGTCGCTCTAACTTTCGTAAAAATTAGACGATTTTGCTAAATAGTTGTTTATAAATAAATATACGTTCAATGTTATTTGGCATTGCATTTGGGCGAAATCGGTAAAGCGGTTCAGATTTTATAGATGTTTGAATTTTTCGAAAAAAATCATTTTTTTTATAAATCACGTCGAATTTCACCAATTTAACCGAAATGTTTTACAGACGAAAAGGAACATGCAGCTATGCCACGTACCAAATTTGACGATGATCGGTAAAGTGAATCAGATTTTACGACATTTTGAAAATTACAAAAAAAAGATTTTCGATCTAGCATCAGCAAAAGTCGATAATACGAGACAAAAGTTTGTACTCAATGGAAATAAGAATGCAAAGTAGAACTTTACACATTGCTTCATATATAATTTTTATTTTTTTAAATTTATAATGGCCGCTTGTCCCAAAATAGAATTGCTCATAACTCTCGAACGGCGTGACGAATCGAGATGAAAATTTACACAAAAGAGGAGGATAAACTCCGTTTTCGTTATTTCGATTAAGGTAGTCCTTGCGTATTAAGCTGAGGTCAAATAAGTTTTCGAAAAATGGGAGGGAATTGCAAACACTTTTCGCCAATATAAACAAGGCTACAAAGTAGAACTTTGCAAATTGCTTCCTCATTATTGTTGGATTTTTACAAAGCATCCTCTATGAGGAAGCCAAAATAGATTAACATGCTTCCTCATACAGGTAGATTTGTAAAAATCCAACAATAATGAGGAAGCAATTTGCAAAGATCTACTTTGCAGCCTTTTTTTTCTAAATTTAATTACCAAAAAACCACCTTGAAAATGAGTATATACACTAGAAGACTCCCTTAAGGATATATGATAGGTACAGTCCCGCCAAACGTGAGTTTCAAAGGAAATTTCGAACACTTCCCGATGGGATTGAAATTGGAAAATAATCAAGCATGTAAAACGTGCTGAAAAGATCGATTTTGCATAATAATGGTTCCAAAAAGTTATTAACAAATTGATGAATAAAACAATTGTTGAACTAATTACCCGACAACACAACATTTTCTTTTTCGAATGGAAATGGTTTGTCCATTTTTCTGAGTACATATGAATTTTTTCAGAATTTTTTCTTTATTTTGAATTTTGAAAAATGCGCGCAAAATAATGAATTTTGGATATGCGTTTGGCAAAAAATATCTTAAGTTTAATGGATGGTTTTTTGCCAAACGCATAGCCAAATTTTTTTATTAAAAGAATAAAAAAATTTTAAAAGTATTTTTATTTCATGCAATTCCTATAATTATGATAAGTGTAATTTGTAATGGAAAAATATTGTTTTTCGTACAACAACTTTACTGCAAATTGAACTTAAAATTTTAACATTTAGATTTCATGAAAATTTTTCTATATTACAATATGTACATTGAGAAATAATAGTTTTTTTTTCTATTTTTACGTTTCAGAGTCGTGAAATTTTGGAGCTTTCTATATTTGTAGATTAGTAAACGATGTTAATTTCGTTAATCTTCTGTTCCCACACTTTTTGAAAACAAGGATGCAAAGTAAAATCATGCACATTGCTTCCTCATTATTCTCCAATTTTTTACAGTTTATCCAAGAGAGAGAGAAAATGGATCGACCTGCGTTTCTCATAGAAGTAGCTTTGTAAAAATGGAAAACAATGATCAAGCAATATGTAAGCTTCAATCCTGCATCCTTATATCCAGATTTTTCTCTTTTCATAAACTAATCAAATTCTAATCGATTCAAACTTTTGATTATGAATGTATACACGATACATCCTCAAAAAGCAATTTCAAATGTACGGATTCATGTTCTTATTTTGGCAGAATTATGGTGTTGCCCTTATTTTATATTTTTCAAAAACCGACAAATTTTTGTACCATCTGTCTTCAATCTGATAGGTTTGTAACTTCAGGATATAGTATTTTGGCACTGATTAATTTTTTTTCAGAATTTTAAATCCGACTTATTTGTTTTGTTTTTCATTTTAGGACTTTGCAAAATGAAAAATTATAATTTATCTATGATTTTGAAAAAAAAAAATGCTCTTCACAATGTAAAAAGGAAAAACATAATTTTCTACGCAAAAACATCCCGGGTTTTGAAAAAACGTAGTGCCGAAATAATATTATTTTAGAAAATAAAAATTGTTTTGACAATTTCAAAAAAGTAATAAAAAATTATCGAAAACTTTCTTTTTGTTTTTCTTATGCATGAAATTTAAAAAAAAACTTTATCTGTTCGGCTGGTTCCGCCTAAAAAAATCACAGGTAAATAATAATTCCAAGATTCGCAAAATCGTAAAACAAAAAAAAACTTGCTAATTCGCAAAATACAATATAGTTGAATTTACAATTCCATTGTGAAGTATTAAAATAGAATTACTTTGAAAACGAAGAAATAAAAATAATTTTACAAAAATTCAAAAACTTCTCAACTGAAAAAAAAAATAATTAGTATAATTAATAAACAAATTGGGTAAATGAAAAATTATGACACAATAGTTATTATGTCACTATTTTTTAATTATCAAATTTCATTATTAATTACACTCATATTTTTTCATTCGAGATTTTTTAAAAAATGTTATGAAATTATTTTTATTTCATCGTAAACAAATTGCACTGAGAGAAAAATCTGGTAATTTAAAAAAATATATAATTAGACCGACAATAATCTAACTATAAACTATAATTCCCAGAAGGAACGTCTATATTTTATGGTTATAGCAAATATAATTGTAGTAGCCATCATTAAAATGATAATAGTTTCAAAAACTATACTAATAGTTTAAAATATCCCGTTTCGTTGCATATACGATTTCAACGTTTGTTTCCAATAACCTTGCAATTATCGTAAAATGAGAACATTTTTAAGGTAGTTCTGTCGGTACGCCGGAGTCATAAATCTCAGAGTCTATATGACATTAAAAAATAATCATATGCATCACTTTGACTGCCTCATTAATAATATAAAAAATAATCGAGAATCCTTCGAAATTGTCGTAATCAAATTAAAACGATTATTTGTAAATAGTTGATATATTTAGTGCGGATTTGACTTCATTTTTACGATAATTAGGTTAGGAAACGTCATTTGGCCCGGTATCTTGCACTTTGACCTTCGTTCAATTAAACATTATTCCGGAGACTTCACTTTTTTTCATGATGCATCAATTCCTGAATGATTTGCGAATCCGTAGTACTTTTTATTTTTTCTCTATCTTTGATCTAAGTATGTTAATTTTCGATTTAAAGATCAATTTTTCCAGCCCTCCCGTGAGCGCCGTGTAAAAAGATCGATTTTCAAGTTTTAATTGTTCAGTCAAATACTCGGTAAAGGCCTTCAAGATTTTGTGCAAGTAAAATTGAATAGCTAAATTACAACATGTCAAAAATTCATGCAAATGCGTTTGGATTGCCCTCACGACAGAACTACCTTAAAGACGCCATCATATTTTGTAATTTTATTTTGTTTCTCTGACTGTTGTGTTGAAACTGCAACACGTTAGCCAAAGTAGGTCGATAAGTCAGAGTTGTAACTTATCATATGAAAACTCGACCAAAAATACAAATATTGGGCAGCTTCACTGCCATGTCTTCGATGTCCCACGAAAGACACTTTTGGACGAAAAGACTGCTCTTTATATACACCGCCGTAGATCTGTTCGTTTACGAGAAAAATCGTGGTTATTCGCCATCTAGCGGCTGAAAACTCACTTAATGTTCTCTGGGTTTGTTTACCATATAAATATGACATGTCAATGTTTCTTATGGTGTATAGTAATTACAACATTTCTTATACACTCTAGATTCACAGTTCTACTTATTTGTGCTCTCGCTAGATGGCGAATTCGTGTACGGATTCTCGTAATTGGAAGTGACTACGGAGGCGCATATAAGCGGGGAGGTTTCATGCCGATTCGTCCTGTGGCATTATACCGCAAGGCAATATATCGATTTTTTGTCGCTCTCTTCGGGTCGTTATAAAATAGTAACGATCCAGCACTTTTGAAGAAAATAAAGACTTAAGGTAAACGCCCCAGTACCCAACCATGTACCAGTCTCCAACCACTGACACAAATATTCACTAAAATTAAGAAATTGTGAATATGAAATAAATAAATAACTAGTGCTACCATTTTTGCAATTCTTTATGTCTGCATAGGCCAATAATAAAAATAGTCATTAATTTTTTTGTTGACGTTTTTTAAAGATATTGTGCACTGCAGACGCCGCTCAGAGGATCGGCGCATATCTCTTAGCCAGTTCGTTAAGAATTGGCGTAACGTTGTTAAGCTTATGACGCTGTTATTTTCACGATTTCCACAATAATTCGTGGCTTGTGGTATTCGCGAATAAATAGACTTTATAAATCTTCCATTAAAATTTGCGAAAAACCACTGCTAAGTCGTCAATTTCCATGGTTGGCTATTGGGGCGCATCCGCAGTATGCTGTACCGATATCCAACCGCGGCCTATTCCCGGCCAACACAAACTCAGCGAACATAACCTCTATGGCAAGTTGATGCCGGTTGCACGTCACGGTGAACCTTTTTATTAGTTATTATTTATCATAAACTATCCCAAACGTTGCGTGTAATTTAAGAAATAAAATAAAGTTTCAACGAATCGCATAGCCTCGTATCGGTGGGTGGTTGCGTATAGGGGCATGCTTGGTCGGGTATTTAGACATTACCTGAAATCGGTGGTCGGGTACGAGTCCATCGACTTTCTCAATTCTTTCCTAACTTTAACAAAAAACTATATCCCTGACATGAATTAATGGATGCTTTTCGAAAAGTAGAAAAGCTAAGCTTTGCATTAGTTATGGTTACAATTATAGAAAGGTCATTTCAGTATAAGAAATATAACTTTACAGTTTCCTGTTCTCTAAGATGGCCGGCTATTGGGGCGTTTACCTTAAGAGGCAGTGATACTCACTTCGAAATTTTGAAAGCTATTTTCTTTCAAAATACTCGGCAGATAAAGCTCAGATTTTAACAGAATGTGCGGAAGTATGGCAGAATTGGGCTAAGCTTCGGGCTCCTGGATCAAAACAGCCGTCTGGTCAGGAGAATTAAAAGATAAATAGTGCGAGAGAGACAGAGCTATGTGCGAGAGAGACAAACCTATAGGCGTTTAACATTGGGCGAAGAAATTCCAGCCGGTGTATCATTGCCTTTTTAAAAAAACCTCAAGCAACAAATGCATGCTGTTAGGAAAATTTTACATACGTAGTGGATGAATAAATTCGCGACGTCATCATTAACCATGTTCTTATTAGCGAATCTAAAAAAATCCCCACATGTTGATAATCCCAAAGCAGAATAGGAAATTAATACTAATCGACGGTAATAAGTCCCATGTAAATGAAGAATACTCCAATGTTTTCAGCTTTCAAAAAGATACAGATACAACGAATTACTATACTGTTAAGGAATAAGTCATTGTTGTAATCAAGCAAATTTGGGACGATTACTATACGTATCGTAAGCTGTAAGTTGTTTATATGAACTTTTACAATAGAGCCCATGTGTCACCGTCGTATAATATTTTCTGCGAGTGGCAGCTATATTCGCGGATCCATTTCTCTCCGTGATAATATGCGAATGATTATTATGTCACAATTTGTTTATTAATTACGCTCATTTCATCAGTCAGAAATTTTTTAAGGGGTTAGGCCACTCTAGAATTTTCGAAAAATCGATTTTTTTTTCTCCTTGGAAATGACTCATTAGGGTTTCTAGAATGCTGTCCCAAAAGATTATTGCAGGCAAAAATTTGTAAATGCCCCATTATCGAATTTTAATTGGAGGCCGCCCGGTTAGCAGGGAACCTCTCCTGTGTGCGCTTCGGTAAAGGTACTGAGAAGGGTCAAAGCAGGTATACGGCAGATAAACGCGTTTATCTCAAAACTGCTTTTTTCAAGTTGGCCGTAAACATAACTCAAAAAGTTTACCACCGATTTATTTGAAATTTTGGATATATCTTCAAAAATACATTATCCACAGAAGTACGTAGGATTTTTTTTTTAAGTTGCATAGTTTTTTTGTTATTGATCATTTTCGAACGATTTTTAGGCCAAATTTTTGAACTTTCACTTTAGATGCTCACCATTTTGTCAAAAATGCCTGTATCGAAAAAATCCTACGTACTTCTCTAGCTACTGTTATGTATAAGTGAAAACCGTTAAAAAACTCATCATAATTCAAAAATTACAGAAGCTGTGTGTCCGGCCGTGGATTCCAAAAAAAAAGAGATGTCATCGCAACAACGCTGTAGAGCCGCCATTCTTTAATTAACTACTATGAAAAAATTACAATATACAGTTAATGATATGTACAATAAATACCCTTTCTCAAAAAATCGATGTCTCTAATAGTTTTTCTGAAAAAAATTCCCAAAAAAACGCCTTTTTTGTAGCCCTCTAGAGTGGCCTAACCCCTTAATGTGTCGGATTATGCTTACGTGTGCTGTCCATTTTGATGTGGATGACATTGTGCCCCAGGCCCACATGGTCTGCTACTGCAAGGATTAATTCTGGCGCAATTGTATCCATCACCGGTGTAACCGGGACGACAGTAGCAGCGTATGCCAGTGTGAGAGTCTCGACATTCAGCGTCCGGATGACAAGGTGAATTAGTATTTCTGCACGTTGGAATTGGCGGTGGTGCTGGAGTGCCTGAAGTAAATCCAAATTTTTATTTTTGTTTATATCCGAACGTGCTCGAAAGTCGATGAAAAAGATTGTACGAAAGCTTATAAGCTCGGGATGTAGACTCTTTCCTCGACTTTCCAACTTGTTCGATTGGGTTTCAACTTACTCGGTGCGCACTCGGCACGGCAGGCTGTGCATTGCTCCAATATCTTCCGGATATGCTGAAGCTCTAGTCTCTATAGTAAAAAAAAAATTGTTTCAAGCTTAAACTATTCAGTGACAGAAAATATGATTTATGTATTATATCTTTTTTGTTCTTTATTTTTATTTCTCTTCTATTTTATTTTATTTTATTCAGTTAATTTTCATTATTTTTGTTGTTGTATTATATAGAATCTGAGGGATCTGTTTATTTTTTGTATTTCTTTATGTTTATATTTCTTGTAATAAAGCTAATAATAACAATAATAACCACTCCGATATTGGTAATTTTTGTTTCATCATTTTAAGCTTAAATTACTTGGTGACAGAAAATATAATTTATATAGAATATCGTTTTTGTTTTGTTTTTTCTTCTATTCTATTTTATATTACTCTATTTAGATAATTTTAATTATTTTTGTTGTTGTATTATATAGAATCTGAGGAATCTGTTTATTTTTTGTATTTCTTTTTGTTTATGTTTATATTTCTTGTAATAAAGCTAATAATAACAATAATAACCACTCTGATATTGGTAATTTTTGTTTCATTATTTTAAGCTTAAATTATTTGGTGATAGAAAATATGATTTATATAGAATATCGTTTTTGTTCTTTATTTTTATTTCTATTCTATTTTATTTTACTCTATTCAGTTAATTTTAATTATTTTTTGGTTGGATTATATAGAATCAGAGGAATCTGTTTATTTTTTGTATTTCTTTTTGTTTATGTTTATATTTCTTGTAATAAAGCTAATAATAACAATAATAACCACTCCGATATTGGTAATTTTTGTTTCATCATTTTAAGCTTAAATTATTTGGTGACAGAAAATATGATTTATATAGAATATCGTTTTTGTTCTTTTTTTTATTTCTATTCTATTTTATTTTACTCTATTCAGTTAATTTTAATTATTTTTTGGTTGGATTATATAGAATCAGAGGAATCTGTTTATTTTTTGTATTTCTTTTTGTTTATGTTTATATTTCTTGTAATAAAGCTAATAATAACAATAATAACCACTCCGATATTGGTAATTTTTGTTTCATCATTTTAAGCTTAAATTAATTGGTGACAGAAAATATGATTTATATAGAATATCGTTTTTGTTCTTTATTTTCATTTCAATTCTGATTTTATTTTACTCTATTTACTCTATTTAGTTTATTTTAATTATTTTTTGGTTGGATTATATAGAATCTGAGGAATCTGTTTATTTTTTGTATTTCTTTTTGTTTATATTTGTTTTTCTTGTAATAAAGCTAATAATAACAATAATAACCACTCCGAACCATTTCGGATGGGTTCGCTTCGGTTTATACTTAGTTATATAACAACTTACGTTGTTATAATTCTGTTGATGGATTTCTATGCTAATATTCTTCAATTCTTTCAGAAGCTTGAAGATTTCAAGCTGTTCCGTGCAATCTGTAAAAATAGGCGAAAGATTATTCGATATTTAGTCAAAAACATGCTGGATGATAATTAATCAAGTGAGAATTGTATTCGTCTGCGGTCAAATCCGATTGGTCATATGAATATTTATTTATACACAATCATCAAGGCATCTAATATAATCATTTTAATTATTACCTGACTTATTGTTTATATTATAAATAATTTAAAAAAATTATCTATTCAAACTACTTCAGAAAAAAAAAATGTTTACACACGTTTTTGTTTACTAATCCTTAAGGTCGAATTTATAGTCTCAAATATAAATTCAAGTTCCAACTTAAGTATAAAATAACATGTGAAATTTGAACTTGAGATCGATTTTGGTGCCATAAATTCGACCCTTAAGTGAAAAGAAAATATTGGACGATTTTTCTAAACAGAATTTACCACTTAAATACAAGACTTTAATGGACATGACATAGTCTTAAAGATTAAGGAATATTAAGCCTATTAAATATTAGAATTTATTGCAAAAAAAAAGAAAAAAAAAACTTAATTAATCATAATTATAGCAGAAATTAAAAAATTTCAATAATCATAATATATTAATGACATTTATCGTATGCAAAAAGTATTTAAAATACATTTTCATTGAATGAATTTTATTATCAGTTATGACCTGGAAGTTATCAAGTCAAGTATTATCGGCAAATGGTTTTTTTTTCGCTGTTTATTTTGCGATCAAAATAAATCCCTTTATCGGAAACGCACCTGGTGGCAAATCCACGGGGCTCATGTCTCCCCGCCTCCTTATTCTGGTGCTGTATGATGGTGTGGTTTGACTGACGATCGCATCTTCCAGATCCATAAGATTTGTAGGGCAGTGTTCGCGTCTCATTGCTTCTCCGACTTCCTTAGTTTTGTATATTTTCGTGCGATACTTTCTCTCTTTGAACTGAAATTAAGCACGTGACATAAAATAAATTTTAAATAGTAGAACTTTGCAAATTGCTTTCTCATTATTTTTCGTTTTTTACAAAGCTTTCTTTATGAGGAAGCCAAAATTGAATAACATACTTTTTTTGCTTCCTCAGAGAGGAAGCTTTGTAAAAAGCGAAAAATAATGAGGAAGCAATGAGCAAGGTTCTACTTTGCATCCTTTTTTAAATTAGATATATAAACATGTTGTGAATTCGCTTTTTCTATTTCGTTATTCCGTTATTTCGTTATTATTAGAGCGTTTTCGAAAGTAAATGTGATAACGTATATTATTAAAAATAATTCAACATTCCATAAAATCACAGATTTCATACCGTTTGTCACTAAATTATACATATATAATGGCTGAATATTGTTTCATTTATATACAAAATTTGAGCTCGCTATTTCAAATTTTTCAAAAGTTACAATAGAGCGATAATGTTAATTTTTTGAAAAATTCAAAATTCCATAAAATCTGAACCACTTTACCGATTCCAGCCAAATTCAATACCAAACAGCATTGAGTGCCACTACTCTTATAACCAACTATTTAGCAAAATAGACTAAATTTTATGAAAGTTAGAGCGACGACGTCCTTTTTTCAAAAAATTCAAAACGGCATAAAATCGAAATCTTCGCACAGATTTTGTCGAAAATTGCTACAGTTGAAGAGGGTCTGCTGCTACACTAGTGTGCCAAATTTGAGCACGATATACAAAACCGTTCTTGAGTTATCGGAGTTCGAATTTTCGCAGTTCTATACATACACACACACACATACATACGGACATTTTTTCTAGATCCCTTTTCTGGACGTTTTGGACAATTCTAAGTGTCCTGACATAAAAATCTCGAAAAAAAAATTTTCATGAAAATAAAGCTTCCTCTATGAGGAAGCAAAAGTAGAACTTTGTAAATTGCTTCCTCATTATTGTTGGATTTTTACAAATCTACCTCTATGAGGAAGCATGTTAATCTATTTTGGCTTCCTCATAGAGGAAGCTTTGTAAAAATCCAACAATAATGAGGAAGCAATTTGCAAAGTTCTACTTTGCAGCCTTGTTTAAAAAAATTTTTAATGGCATTAGTTTTGAACCCCTTGACGGATTCTCGCCAGATTCGAACTGATGCTTAGTTTACCCACACTCTACTTGTGGACCAAATTTGAGCTCGATATCTTAAAAATTGCGAAAGTTAGAGCACGAACAAAAAATTCAAAATGCCGTAAATTTTAAACCCCTTAACGGATTGACGTCAAATTCACTCCCAAACTTTATTTAATAACAGTTCACTTGTGGACCAAATTTGAGCCCGATATCTTAAAAATTGCGAAGGTTAGAGAGCGAACAAAAAATGTCAAAAAATTAAAAAATGCCATAAATTGTGAACCCCTTAACGGATTGATACCAAATTTAATCCCAGATACTATTCGATAACAGTCCACATCTGGTCCAAGTTTGAGCCGGATATCATAAAAATTGCGGGAGTTAGAGCCCGAGCTGACGTTCTCCAAAAAATTCAAAATGCCATAAATTTTGAACACCTTGATGGATTAACTCCAAATTCAATCCCATATCTTGTTTAACGACAGTTTACTCGTGGTTCAAATTTGAACCCGATATCTTAAAAATTGTGACGAATATCGTGCTAACAAAAAATTGTGCACATACGCTCACACACACATACAGACAGTTTTTCTAAACCACTTTTCTCGACGTTTTGGACTATTCTGAGTGTCCTGACATGAAAATCTCGAAAAAAAATTTTTTACGAAAGCAAAGCATCTTCTATGAGGAAACAATAATTGCTCACTGTTATAAAATACTGGAAGTTTTTATGCATAAACTCGTCAATTAAATTAAATGTACAATTGTGACATAAAATAATTGTATTTTTACAGTAAAAATAAAACAAATTTTTGAATTTAAAGAATTGTCACAGTTAAATAAATTTAAATTATTAACGTTATTCTGCCATTTATTAATTTTACATCACACTTTAATATCAAAATTCGGAAATTTAATACGAATGTTCGAAAATTTAATATGAAAACTAGAAAATTAAATATGAAAATGCGAAAATTTAATATAAAAATTTAGAATTTTATTATACTCGAGTATTAAAATTGAAATGAATGACATTTTCTCGATTTTTAATATTGTATAAATGTCCAATTCCATACGTCGGACTATATATAAATTTTATCACTTGAAGAACTCCCCTTAAGATAAAATCTTCCTGGTCCTGTTCATCTTAATGAGCACAGAACGGATCTCCTAACTGGTAAACTCGTGAGCTTGTTGACTGGTTGGACAAGCTGTTAGCTCTTAGTCCCGCTTTCAATGCAAGAGGTATATGTCTTCCTGGCCATATTGGGAGAGACTTAAGCGACCCACAGTGCCGGACGACATAGTATACGTACAAATAAAATCGTAATGCGTCCGTTGTCGATATGTGTTTGCTTACGTGGAGAACGAATGCAGTGCATTGCATTCTTTGATTTTACGATGATTTTTCAATGGATTTCAATTTTTTTAACTTTCCTTTTTATTTAAAATAAAATATATTTCTTTTTAATTTTCCTTTTTATTTTAAACAAAATAATTCTTTTCAACTTTTCTTCTTATTTTAAATAAAATAATAAAGAATAAATAAAATAAAAAGGAAGTTTGGATAAAATTTTAATCCATTGAAAAATTATCGTAAAATCAAAGAAATGAACTATTATACAAAAATGGTACTATATGGTGAAAATAAAAATTAATATCAGATTCTTTATGAAAAAAAATAATACACAGAGTAAATTGAATATTGATAAGCAGCAACAAAATGTGCTGCTTCGGGAAAAATGTTATTATCCTAATAAAATGCTCTTTCATCTCTACACTGTCAAAAATGTTTGTAAATTTACATTATGGTTCGACAAGCTGTGGTTTGTTTTATTTAATTTCTTATTTTTACCATATAGTACCATTTTTGTATAATAGTCCATTTCTTTGATTTTACGATAATTTTTCAACGGATTTGAATTTTTTTAAATTTAAGATAAAATAAAAAGCAAATTTGAAAAAAAATTAAAAAATTAAATTAACTGAATTTTTTAATGAAAAATAATGGTTTTTTAAATTTCACAATAATTTTTAATTAGTGATTTTTATTTTTTTAAGTTTCCTTTTCAGTTTAAATAAAATAAAAAGGAAAGTTGAAAAAAATTCAGAAATGAAATTAAATGAATTTCTATATGAAGAAGAAAAAAAATGGTGAAACACAGAGTAATTTGAATAAAGATAAACAGCAACAAAATGTGCTGCTTCGGCAAAAATTTTGTTGCCATAATAAAATGCTTTTTAATCTCTACACTGTCGAAAATGTTTGTAAATTTAAATTATCGTTATACAAGCTGTCGTTTCATTTTATTTAATTTTTTTTTACTATATAGTACGATTTTTGTATAATAGCCCATTTCTCTGATTTTACGATAATTTTTCAATGGATTTTAATTTTAAAAGACAAGCTGTTGTTTTATTTATTTTTTTTAACCATATTATAGTATAATAGTTGTTAAATTTTTGGTTAAATTTTTAACCATCTTTGTATAATAGCCCATTTCTTTGTTTTTACGATAATTTTTCAATCAATTTTAATTTTTTTTCAAATTTTAAAACATTACGGTTGGACAAGTTGTTGTTTTATTTTTATTTTTTTATTTGTTTTAACCATATCGGACCATTTTTGTATAATAGCCCATTTCTTTGATTTTACGATAATTTTTCAATAGATTTTAATTTTTAAAAAAACATTATGGTTAAACAAGCTGTTGTTTTATTTTTCTTTTTGTTTTTTTTAACCATATAGTACCATTTTTGTATAATAGCCCATTTCTTTGTTTTTACGATAATTTTTCATGAATAAATTTTTTTTTGTTATTTTGAAAAAAAAAAAACATTATTGTTGGACAAGTTGTTAGCTCTTAGTTCCTTAGCTTTCAATGCAAGAGGTATATGTTTTGCTGACCATATTGGGAGAGACTTAAGCGGCCCACAATACCGAACGACATAGTAAACGTATATATAAAATCGTAATGCGTCCGTTGTGGGTATCGCATGCGAGATCGACATGCGGAGTGAATCAAGCCTGGAGAGAAATCTAATGAAGCTCCGAGTTAAAGATTGTTTGTAAAACGTGGTATATGTATATGCATCTTGTAATGTGTAGGCACAATGACACAGTTGATCGGCACGAGCTGGGCGGTCGTCATGATGAAATCTAGATTTCTAGGTAAGTTATCAATTACGTGGGAAGACGTGACTCTGCTTAAATATCCATCGAGCACCTCGTGTCATTCTCCACGCGTTGCATGCGTTGCATTTTTTTCTCCTTTTTTTATTCTCTTCTGCTGCTCTCGTGAAACTAGCTTCGCCTACACTCGAGTGTAAAAATTGATTTAAAGATGAGATGGTTTTTTTTAACGTTATATTAACATAAAAAATGTACAATAATTAATGTAAACCCCACGTAATTTTTAAGCGGTCAATTACTTGAGTTTTATTCAAATTATGCATGACATCAACATTTTTTTTGTAGCGACGATAAATAAAAATTGTTAATCAAAGAATCAAAGTTGAATTTTTTTGCTTTTTTTGTTATGCTGCTCTCGTAAAACTAACTTCTCCTACATTCGAGTGAAAGATAAAAATTGATTTAAGGGGATGCTGGAGTAGATTTTGATACCGATTTTGGTCGGTAAAAATCTTCGGTTTCGTAGTTTACAAACTACGTTGTTAATATATTACAAATATGTTTCAAATTGCACATGATTATAATATCAACATACGCGCATCGGCGTCCGCACGAATTTTGGATGAAAACACTTGAAAAATAAAGAAAATCGTAATTTTGTAAATCTACCGATAACCAATATGGCCGCTCGAACTGTCAACACCACCTATTTCGTCCTATATAATCATTTCTGGATATCACATTCAAAAGAAGAGCGTGGACGCCAATTCTATGAGGTTCTTCGTATTTTTTAAGACTGTTGGATTGGCGATAGCACTAAAGAAGCGCACGTAGTTTGTAAAGTACGTTTACGCAGTTTATTCGCGATCAGAGTAGGTCGAGAAGAGCGTGAATGAAGTTTCCCCATTAGGACACAGGTGGCGCCGACGTAGTCTGTTTACTTTTGAAAAAGCTCCGAGCCTTTGCAACGCGAACGTAGTATACACAATATATGGATTTGGCTTGTGTAGTTAACATTCTGATGGTTTTGGAATATTTAGAAATCATCACAGAATTGACGTCCGGTCTGATTTTACATATCTAATTTCCAGAAACAATTATATCTTACAGCAAAGGTCTGTTGACATATGGTGTGCGGCCATTTTGCTTTTCGGAAGTTTCGGTATCTTTTGTCAAAAGTAAACAGACTACGTCGGCGCCATCTGTGTCCTAATCGGGAAACTTGCCGACCAAAGTCGGTAAAAAGCTTCGGTTTCGTAGTTTACAAACTACGTTGTTAATATATTACAAATATGTTTCAAATTGCACATGATTATAATATCAACATACGCGCATCGGCGTCCGCACGAATTTTGGATGAAAACACTTGAAAAATAAAGAAAATCGTAATTTTGTAAATCTACCGATAACCAATATGCCCGCTCGAACTGTCAACACCACCTATTTCGTCCTATATAATCATTTCTGGATATCACATTCAAAAGAAGAGCGTGGACGCCAATTCTATGAGGTTCTTCGTATTTTTTAAGACTGTTGGATTGGCGATAGCACTAAAGAAGCGCACGTAGTTTGTAAAGTACGTTTACGCAGTTGGTTCGCGATCAGAGTAGGTCGAGAAGAGCGTGAATGAAGTTTCCCCATTAGGACACAGGTGGCGCCGCCGTAGTCTGTTTACTTTTGAAAAAGCTCCGAGCCTTTGCAACGCGAACGTAGTATACATTATATATGGATTTGGCTTGTGTAGTTAACATTCTGATGGTTTTGGAATATTTAGAAATCATCACAGAATTGACGTCCGGTCTGATTTTACGTATCTAATTTCCAGAAACAATTATATCTTACAGCAAAGGTCTGTTGACATATGGTGTGCGGCCATTTTGCTTTTCGGAAGTTTCGGTATCTTTTGCCAAAAGTAAACAGACTACGTCGGCGCCATCTGTGTCCTAATCGGGAAACTTGCCGACCAAAGTCGGTATCAAAATCTACTCCAGCATCCCCTTAAAGATGAGATATATTTTTTTTTTGCTTCCTCGTAGAGGAAGCTTTGTTTTCATGAAAAAGAAAAAATTTCGAGATTTTTATGTCACGACACTTAGAATTGTCCAAAATGTCCAGAAATGTGATCTAGAAAAAATGTCCGTATGTATGTATGTATGTGTGTGTGTATATGTATACACTGAGAGAAAAGATTTCATTGACGCCAAAGAAATGGGTGGATTGATTTTTTTTTCATTGATTTCAACGAAATATTTCTTTGATTTCAAAAAGAGAACATTTCATTGCTTGTAAATAAAGATTTACTTAGTGAGCATATAATAAAGAAACAGTTTCATTGTTTTAAAGAGACGTTTTCATTGGTTCAAAGAAACGTTTTCATTGATCTCTCTCTCGCACCTAACCTCACTTTTTTGTTTTCCGGTTCTCCCGAACGATCAGCTTTGAGTTTCGAGAAGCCAGAAGCTTAGCTTATTTCTGCCATACTTCCTTACATACTCACAAAATTTGAGCTTTATCTGCCGCGTACTTCAGGAAAAAATAGGATTCGAAATTTTGAGCTGGTAAGAAGAAGGTTTCATTGAATCAGAGACGACATCTTTGAAATCAATGAAAAAGGTTAATTGGTTTAAAGAAATGTTTCTTCGAATCAATGTCACTACTTTTCATTGAATTTGAGATGATTCAAAGAAAAGATAGTATTGAAATTCAAGTATTTCATTTCATTGGCAAAGATTTCCGTGAATCAATGAAACTTTTTCTCTCGGTGTAGAACTCCGAAAATTCGAACGCCGATAACTCAAGAACGGTTTTGTATATCGCGCTCAAATTTGGCATACAAGTGTAGCAGCAAACCCTCTTCAACTGTAGCAATTTTCGACAAAATCTGTGCGAAAATTTCGATTTTATGCCGTTTTGAATTTTTTGAAAAAAGGAGGTGGTCGCTCTAACTTTTGTAAAATTTAGTCTATTTTGCTAAATAGTTGGTTATAAGAGTAGGTGCACTCAATGTTGTTTGGTATTGAATTTGGCTCGAATCGGTAAAGTGGTTCAGATTTTATGGAATTTTGAATTTTTCAAAAAATTGACATTATCGCTCTATTGTAACTTTTGCAAAACTTGAGATAGGGAGCTCAAATTTAATATATAAATGAAACAATATTCAGCCAGTATATATGTATAATTTAATGACAAACGGTATGAAATAACGGAATAACGAAATAGAAAAAGCGAATTCACAACATGTTTATTTATCTAATTTAAACAAGGATGCAAAGTAGAACCTTGCACATTGCTTCCTCATTATTTTTCGCTTTTTATTTTACCGTAGTGTCTGGTAAATTTTATCAAATCCTTCTCTCCGTGTAGGATTATTTTCTGATAAATTATTATGGCCAAGATATTTCCACGTTATTTGATGTTATCTGAAATAAAAAAAATTATTGAACTCACCACTTCAACCGGTGAGTCCTCAAGATCCAAACCCGCGATATCCCGGAATGTCTGTTTCAAAGGAATTGAACCTTCAAGAATACAGTCCACGTAAACGTCTATTTGAGGCGATGGCTGCTGCTGACGAACATAGAAGATGATGTTCTTGATCGGAATGGAAACATTCATCGTGTCGACCACGAGGTGTTCCATGCGCTGGTTGTCACGTTCCACGGTTTCCATCATAACTGCGAATGCACGTAGAAAAATAGTTTTTTAATCTCTACACTGTCAACATTTTTTACCAATTTACATTATCGAAAATTTGATACATCAGGTGACATATTAAATTGAATATTCTTCATGTGTAATTCCAAAATAGAAGAAATTCCTTACTAGAAAATTCTATTATAACTCAATGACTTTTTTTTAAATCGATTTTATAATCTTACTAAAAATTCCATTATAACTCAATGACTTTTTTCTAAATCGATTTTATAATCTTAACTAAAAATTGTATTATAACTCAATGACTTTTTTTTAAATCGATTTTATAATCTTATTAAAAATTCTATGATAACTCAATGACTTTTTAAAAATCCATTTTATAATCTCACTAAAAATTCCATTATAACTCAATGACTTTTTTCTAAATCGATTTTATAATCTTAACTAAAAATTGTATTATAACTCAATGACTTTTTTTAAAATCGATTTTATAATCTTCCTAAAAATTCTATGATAACTCAATGACTTTTTTAAAATCGATTTTATAATCTTACTAAAAATTCTATTATAACTCAATGATTTTTTTAAAATCAATTTTATAATCTTACTAAAAATTCTATTATAACTCAATGACTTTTTGAAAATCGATTTTATAATCTTACTAAAAATTCAATTATAACTCAATGACTTTTTTTAAAATCGATTTTATAATCTTACTAAAAATTCTATTATAACTTAATGACTTTTTTAAAAATCGTTTTTCTAATCTTACTAAAAATTCTATTAAAACTCACTGACTGTTTTTAAAAATCAATTTTATAATCTTACTAAAAATTGTATTATAACTCAATGACTTTTTTAAAAATCGATTTTATAATCTTACTAAAAATTCTATTATAACTTAATGACTTTTTTAAAAATCGATTTTCTAATCTTACTAAAAATTCTATTAAAACTCACTGACTTTTTTAAAAATCGATTTAATAATCTTACTAAAAATTCTATTATAACTCAATGACTTTTTTAAAATCAATTTTATAATCTTACTAAAAATTCTACTATAATTCAATGACTCTTTTTAAAATCGATTTTATAATCTTACTAAAAATTCTATTATAACTCAATGACTTTTTTTAAAATCGGTTTTATAATCTTACTAAAAATTCTATTATAACTTAATGACTTTTTTTTTTAAATCAATTTTATAATCTTACTAAAAATTCAATCATAATTCAATGACTTTTTTAAAAATCAATTTTATAATCTTACTAAAAATTCTATTATAACTCAATGACTTTTTTAAAAATCAATTTTATAAACTTACTAAAAATTCTATTATAACTCAACGACTTTTTGAAAATCGATTTTATAATCTTACTAAAAATTCAATTATAACTCAATGACTTTTTTTTTAAATCGATTTTATAATCTTACTAAAAATTCTATTATAACTCAATGACTTTTTTTTAAATCGATTTTATAATCTTACTAAAAATTCTATTATAACTCAATGACTTTTTTTAAAATCCATGTTATAATCTTACTAAAAATTCTATTATAACTCAATGACTTTTTTTAAAATCCATCTTATGATTTTACTAAAAATTCTTTTTTTTTTTTTTTCCTTATCGATTGTATATTTATTTTTGTTGTTATACTTACTTCGTTTAGTATGCCGATCGAGCATCATGACGAATTTAGTCTTTGGTTTTGTGAACTGCGTCGCAAGTAGGATTTCGGAGGAGCTCGTCTTCTTCGGTCTAATATGTGTCACGACGATTGCAAATTCATCATCGTGCAGCGCTTCCTCGAGGTTGTCAGTCAGGACTTAAGGTAGAAAAAGAAAAAAGAAAGAGAGCATTGTTATTCAAGAGGTGAAGCAGCGAAGAACGCACGTTCGAAACCTATATAAAGGAAATTCCATGGAGGGTTGCAACCCTTTTAAGACTTGACATTTTCCGGGTTCTATATATTGGCTCTACTGTGGATGCCCCTTAAATTGTGAGGGTCGTTTGTTTTCGTGACAACTGTTGAAGCCTCAGGATAAATTGCTAGGTTAACCTGGAATTTGGTGACCCAGAAAATTTCAATAATACTTTTTTTTTTCATTGCAACGTCCACTTTATTTGCTTCGATACATTTTCATTGAATAATGTAGTAAAATTAATTGATTTTTTATGTAACTAGATGTAGTTTGAAGCAATTTTTTAGCAAAAATTAAAATTCCATTTTTGTTTTAAATAAATTGGAAAAAATATTTCAATAATACTTTTTTTTTTCATTGTAACGTCCACTGTATTTGTTTCGATACATTTTCATTGGATAATGTAGTAAAATCAATTGATTTTTTGTGTAGCTAGATGTAGTTTGAAGCAATTTTTTAGCAAAAATTAAAATTGCATTTTTGTTTTAAATAAATTGGAAAAAATATTTCAATAATACTTTTTTTTTCATTGCAACGACCACTTTATTTGCTTCGATACATTTTCATTGGATAATGTAGTAAAATCAATTGGTTTTTTGTGTAGCTAGATGTAGTTTGAAGCATTTTTTTAGCAAAAACTAAAATTGTTCTTTTTTTTAAATAAATTTGAAAAAATATTTTAATAATACTTTTTTTTTTCATTGTAACGTCCACTTTATTTGCTTCGATACATTTTCATTGGATAATGTAGTAAAATCAATTGATTTTTTGTGTAGGTAGATGTAGTTTGAACCAATTTTTTAACAAAAACAAAAATTGCATTTTTATTTTAAATAAATTTGAAAAAAATATTTCAACAATACTTTTTTTTTCATTGTAATGTCCACTGTATTTGTTTCGATACATTTTCATTGGATAATGTAGTAAAATCAATTGATTTTTTGTGTAGCTAGATGTAGTTTGAAGCAATTTTTTAACAAAAATTAAAATTGCATTTTTGTTTTAAATAAATTTGAAAAAAATATTTTAATAATACTTTTTTTTTCATTGCAACGTCGACTTTATTTGCTTCGATACATTTTCATTGAATAATGTAGTAAAATCAATTGGTTTTTTGTGTAGCTAGATGTAGTTTGAAGCAATTTTTTAGCAAAAATTAAAATTGCATTTTTGTTTTAAATAAATTGGAAAAAAATATTTCAATAATACTTTTTTTTTCATTGCAACGTCCACTTTATTTGCTTCGATACATTTTCATTGGATAATGTAGTAAAATCAATTGGTTTTTTGTGTCGCTAGATGTAGTTTGAAGCAATTTTTTAGCAAAAAATAAAATTGCATTTTTGTTTTAAATAAATTGGAAAAAATATTTCAATAATACTTTTTTTTTTCATTGCAACGACCACTTTATTTGCTTCGATACATTTTCATTGATTAATGTAATAACATCAATTGATTTTTTGTGTAGCTAGATGTAGTTTGAAGTAATTTTTCAGCAAAAATTAAAATTGCATTTTTGTTTTAAATAAATTTGAAAAAATATTTCAATAATACTTTTTTTTTCATTGCAACGTCCACTTTATTTGCTTCGATACATTTTCATTGGATAATGTAGTAAAATCAATTGGTTTTTTGTGTAGCTAGATGTAGTTTGAAGCAATTTTTTAACAAAAATAAAAATTGCATTTTTGTTTTAAATAAATTTGAAAAAAAATTTCAATAATATTTTGTTTTTTTTTCATTGCAACGTCCACTTTATTTGCTTCAATACATTTTCATTGGATAATGTAGTAAAATCAATTCGTTTTTTGTGTAGCTAGATGTAGTTTGAAGCAATTTTTTAACAAAAATAAAAATTGCATTTTTGTTTTAACTAAATTCGAAAAAAAATTCCAATAATACTTTTTTTTCATTGCAACGTCCACTGTATTTGTTTCGATACATTTTTATTGGATAATGTAGTAAAATCAATTGGTTTTTTGTGTAGCTAGATGTAGTTTGAAGCAATTTTTTAGCAAAAATTAAAATTGCATTTTTGTTTTAAATAAATTGGAAAAAATATTTCAATAATACTTTTTTTTTCATTGCAACGTCCACTTTATTTGCTTCGATACATTTTCATTGAATAATGTAGTAACATCAATTGGTTTTTTGTGTAGCTAGATGTAGTTTGAAGCAATTTTTTAGCAAAAATAAAAATTGCATTTTTGTTTTAAATGAATTGCAAAAAATATTTCAATAATACTTTTTTTTTCATTGCAACGCCCACTTTATTTGCTTCGATACATTTTCATTGAATAATGTAGTAAAATCAATTGGTATTTTGTATAGCTAGATGTAGTTTGAAGCAATTTTTTAACAAAAATTAAAATTGTATTTTTGTTTTAAATAAATTGGAAAAAATATTTCAATAATACTTCTTTTTTTTCATTGCAACGTCCACTTTATTTGCTTCGATACATTTTCATTGAATAATGTAGTAACATCAATTGGTTTTTTGTGTAGCTAGATGTAGTTTGAAGCAATTTTTTAGCAAAAATAAAAATTGCATTTTTGTTTTAAATAAATTGCAAAAAATATTTCAATAATACTTTTTTTTTCATTGCAACGCCCACTTTATTTGCTTCGATACATTTTCATTGAATAATGTAGTAAAATCAATTGGTATTTTGTATAGCTAGATGTAGTTTGAAGCAATTTTTTAACAAAAATTAAAATTGTATTTTTGTTTTAAATCAATTGGAAAAAATATTTCAATAATACTTTTTTTTCGTTGCAACGTCCACTTTATTCGCTTCGATACATTTTCATTGAATAATGTAGTAAAATTAATTGGTTTTTTGTGTAGCTAGATGCAGTTTGAAAAAGTTTTTTAGCAATAATATAATTGCCTTTTCATTTTAAATAAATGTATAAAAATTTAATTTAAGCAAAATTTTAGTCGTTAAGAAAAAATAGAAAAAAATTCAATTTTTTTTCTATTTTTATACCAATGCACATTTGGACGGAAAAATAAATATTTTTTTCCCAATTTCGAATTTCAGCGAACAATAAATAAAATACTTTTAAAAGTTGTTAAAAAATTTGCATGATTGAAAATTATTATAAACTCCCTTTATAATTTTTGCCTTTTTTGTTCGTGACGATAGACAAATAAAAAAAAATTAAATTTCGAGTTGCTAAAAAATAAGATAATTTGCACTGCAATTTATGGTGCAATAATAATAATTTGAGGTTGAAGCAATGCTTGGAAAACCTACTCTCGGTTGATTGCTAATATTCCTAAGGGAGTGTCTGTTTATGCTCTTGCTATGACTTGGTTATTCTCGAGTAGCGTGCATCATCTCAGAGATACAGTGCGGGCTAATAAATTATACAAAGCACAGAGCGCTAATGCGATCATCGCCATTCTGGTTGATTCAACTAATCGGATTTTCCAGGAAGTGATTAATGTTACCATGAGTTGGATTTTTTCACGTTCTTTTAATTTTTAATAAATGTCTTCGTTTCCTTCGATTCAATAAAATCAATGAAAAAAAATTTCAAAATTTTTTTTTATAATAATTTCTGTATGGAGAAAATTTATAGAGGATTTTCCTAATTTTTACCATCATGAAACTTTTTCGTGCTGATAAAATGAACGATTGATTCAATAACATAATTGAAAAAACAAATATTTTTTAGCTTTTAAATTACAAATGAATGATATATTCAGTAACATAAGTGAAAAAAAATGTCATAGCTTTTTTTTAAATAATTTCTGCATGGAGGAAATTTATATCGGATGTTCCTAATTTTTACCATCATGGAAATTTTTGGTACTGATAAAATGAATGATCGATTCAATAACATAAATGAAAAAAAAAAAAATTCGTAGATTTTTTTAAAAGTAATTTCTGCATGGAGGAAATTTATACCGCAGTTTCTAATTTTTACCATCATGGACATTTTTGGTACTGATAAAATGAATGAGCTATTCAATAACATAAATGAAAAAATTATTTCATAGCTTTTTGTTAAATAATTTCTGCATGGAGAAAAATTATACCGGATGTCCTTAATTTTGACCATCATGAAACTTTTTGGTACTGATAAAATGAATGATCGAAAAAAAAAAAAAAAATTTCATAGCTTTTTTTACAGTAATTTATGCATGGAGAAAATTTATATCGGATGTTCCCAATTTTGACCATCATGAAACTTTTTGGTACTGATAAAATTAATAATCGATTCAATAAAAAATGAAAAAAAAATATTTCATAGCTTTTTTTTAATAATTTATTCATGGAGGAAATTTATATCAGATATTCCTAATGTTTACCATCATGGAAATTTTTGGTACTGATAAAATAAATGATCGATTCAATAACATAAATGAAAAAAATATTTCATAGCTTTTTTTTAGTAATTTATTCATGAAGAAAATTTATATCGGATGTACCCAATTTTTACCATCATGAAACTTTTTGGTACTGATAAAATTAATAATCGATTCAGTAACATAAATGAAAAAAATATTTCATAGCTTTTTCTTTTAGTAATTTGTGCATGGAGTAAATTTATACCGGATGTACCCAATTTTTACCATCATGAAACTTTTTGGTACTGATAAAATGAATGATCGATTCAATAACATAAATTTAAAAAAATGTCATAGCTTTTTTTCATTGCTATTTCTGCATGGAGGAAATTTATACCGGATGTTCCCAATTTTTACCATGATGAAACTTTTTGGAGCTGATAAAATGAATGGTGTAACGTTAGTCAACAGAAATTTCGAAACCAACATGATATTAATCACATTATCAACGGCGTAAAAAGCGCCGAAACACTTCCGGCCAACTTCAATTACAAGAGATTCATAGTAGCGACGAGCGTGGGCGTAAATCATTTGTAAAAGTGTATTACGAAGCTTTCATTGATATCAAAGGGTTAACCGATTCATCAAGATCGAAGAAAATCGCTTGTCATTCATTAGCAAAGAGAAATTACAAAAGTTCAAACTTTACTGCTAATTGTATCTAAGGTAAAAAAAGATGCAAAGTAGAACTTTGCACATTGCTTCCTCATTCTTTTTCGCTTTTTACAAAGCCGCTTCTATGAGGAAGTTTCTTTATTTTATTTTTGGCTTCCTCATAGAGAAATCTTTGCGAAAGATGAAAATTATTTACGAAGTTGATGATTTCTGACGTTTTACGAAATCCAGAGCGACACCAATAAATTTTTTAAAAATTCAAAATCACGTAAAATCCGAACCGCTTTACCGATCATCACCAAATTTGGTACGTAGCAGGGCTGAATGTTATTTTTCCTGGGTAGAAAATTTTAGTCGATTAGTTGAAATTTTACCTGAATTAGATCAAAACGAAAATTTTTCGAAAAATCAAAAATCTCATAAAAATCGAACCGCTTTACCGATTTGGCCCCAATTCAATACCAAAGGTCGTATCACTTTGTTCAATTTTAATACAAAGTTTCAACCCGGTAGCTAAAAATTCGTTCGAGCTAGAGCATTTACGTACTTTTTTCAAAATTTCAAAATTCTTATAAAAATAAAATGCGTTAAGAGATTTTCAATCAACTGCATTTTTTCCTCATCGACTGATAAATTTTTATAAAATATATATTCTTTGAGGAATGAATTTTTGATGTTATTATGGAAGTTATTTAGGTTAATTATTCCTTCGTAAGACAGATTCAATGAAATCTCAGTTTATAAAATATTTTTTTATTGTCAATGAATATGTTTGAGTTAATATTATCGTTTTTATAAACGATCTGTAATTAAACGAAACGAAGTGACATTGAATTAATGAAAAACAATAAAAAAAACAATCCAACAACTTTTTTTTAATCAATGAAGTCTTTTTTTCTCAATTTTCAAAATTAAGACAATCTTGTATTTGTTATGTGCGATTCTGATATAGATTTAATATAATACAACCGATTTAAACGAATATATTTAAGCATTGAAGAATTTTATAATTTTTCAAAGTTTTTTTTTATGGTACTTTCTGCATTAAGAAAATTTATACCGGGTGTTCCCAATTTTTGCCAGCATGGACATTTTTCAGGATCCCTAGTGACTGGCTTATGTAGGACAAACGAGATCTATGTAAATGGCAATTACGATTTATACGCCTATTGTAAACGAAGGCCATGAACTTCCGCTATTTCATCATGGTAGTCGAGATATGTAAGAAAATAAAAGGCACCTCACGAATTTTCCAATTTCGAGAGAACATAAATTTAAAAAAAAATATACGATCCAACGCAATTATTCCGTTCTTCAATTATTTAATTTAAATCGTGGATTATTTTATTTTGTTATTTCTTTTTTTTGCGAATTAAGTACCAATCTGTTCGTCATTATTATTTGAACGAATGTCTGGAAAAGTGGAAAACGAAATCACAATCTGTTTTTCATTATTATTTGAACAAATGTCTGGAAAAGTGGAAAATTAAATCACAATTTGTTCTTCATCATTTTTCGAGGCAACGAAAAGTCTGGAAAAGTGGAAAATTAAGTCAGAATCTACGTTTCAGTATTATTTAAACGAATGTCTGGAAAAGTGAAAAACGAAATCACAATATGTTCTTCATTATTATTAGAACGAATGTCTGGAAAAGTGAAAAACGAAATCACAATATGTTCTTCATTATTATTTGAACGAATGTCTGGAAAAGTGAAAAACGAAATCACAATATGTTCTTCATTATTATTTGAACGAATGTCTGGAAAAGTGAAAAACGAAATCACAATATGTTCTTCATTATTATTAGAACGAACGTCTGGAAAAGTGAAAAACGAAATCACAATATGTTCTTCATTATTATTAGAACGAACGTCTGGAAAAGTGAAAAAAGAAATCACAATCTGTTCTTCATTATTATTAGAACGAATGTCTGGAAAAGTGAAAAACGAAATCACAATCTATTCTTTATTATTATTTGAACGAATGTCTGGAAAAGTGAAAAACGAAATCACAATCTGTTTTTCATTATTATTTGAACGAATGTCTGGAAAAGTGAAAAACGAAATCACAATATGTTCTTCATTATTATTTGAACGAATGTCTGGAAAAGTGAAAAACGAAATCACAATATGTTCTTCATTATTATTTGAACGAATGTCTGGAAAAGTGAAAAACGAAATCACAATCTATTCTTTATTATTATTTGAACGAATGTCTGGAAAAGTGAAAAACGAAATCACAATATGTTCTTCATTATTATTTGAACGAATGTCTGGAAAAGTGAAAAACGAAATCACAATATGTTCTTCATTATTATTTGAACGAATGTCTGGAAAAGTGAAAACCGAAATCACAATATGTTCTTCATTATTATTTGAACGAATGTCTGGAAAAGTGAAAAACGAAATCACTATATGTTCTTCATTATTATTTGAACGAATGTCTGGAAAAGTGAAAAACGAAATCACAATATGTTCTTCATTATTATTTGAACGAATGTCTGGAAAAGTGAAAAACGAAATCACAATATGTTCTTTATTATTATTTGAACGAATGTCTGGTAAAGTGAAAAATGAAATCACAATATGTTCTTCATTATTATTTGAACGAATGTCTGGAAAAGTGAAAACGCAATCACAATATATTCTTCATTATTATTAGAACGAATGTCTGGAAAAGTGAAAAACGAAATCACAATATGTTCTTCATTATTATTTGAACGAATGTCTGGAAAAGTGGAAAATTAAATGACAATCGTAATTTCTGAGTTTTGTGTACTTTTAATCCGGAATTTAAAATGAAACAATAGCATGTGTCAGAGTTTACTGACCCTGCTGGAATACCACCGGTTTCCCTTTAGTACCGGGTTTTTTTTTTTGTTCACTCCGTAACTCCAGCTGGACTGGTTCCAGTATAGAGTGTAATGCGACGTGCTTTTTTTATATATATGTATGTGTGTGTATTTCTGCGGTAAACTGTACTGGTGGTCATCAATGACTTAAGAGGTAACTGCGGACATAGACGAACGACTGGTCGAACGAAACGAGGAATCCAATAAACTTCACGAACACTTAACGTGGAAGTATGTCAATATTTGTTTCTTTTGACAAATCATCCTATTAATTTCGAATTTACTCGACTTTTTATCTGATAAATAATTTAACATTCATTTTTTCCAGCATTTTTTTCGTAATAATAAATATACAAATTTTATTAACCCTTTAACATAGCTTTTTTTTAAATTTAATTTTTGTGTTTTTTTCGTAAATTGTAAAAAATAAATAAACATGATTACTATAGATCTTACATTTTTTATTTTATGAGAAAAAAAATTCACTCGTGAAAATTTCAAAAAGTGAATTTTTTGAAAATAACCAATATTTTATTATTTTTATTCCGAAAAATGTTTAATAGCTTTTCATTATTTTTTTTTACTGTTTCAACGTAAAATGGGTTCGGCCGTTAAAGGGTTAAGGGAGTCGCTGTCAAATTCATTAACAGATCAAAAAATCATTGCAAAATAGCAAAATAGTCAAAATATTGATAAAAGTATTGAGTTGCTATTTAATTCCATTTTACCAATTTCTATAAACTTTCATTTTATAGCATTTCAAACGAGTCTATGTGGAAAAATACAGATATTTACGTTTGTTTTTTAAATAAAATATGCAATTATCCCAAAATATCGGAAATTATAAAATATTGATACTGAGATATCAAATTATTCATACATATAATTAGTAAACAACAGATTAAATTTAAAAATAATGAGATGATTGTACTTTAAAAATAACAACAACAAAATAACACGTGTGTACAATTTTGGATTCCCCATGAAAAACAATCACTGGGTTTTTTTACAATTAAATTTATTACAATGATAAAAAATTGTTATTTATTGTAATTTAAAAATGGCAACAAAATTGTGCGTACGAAAAAAAACCCAGTAATTCTTTTTCACATGAAAAACTATCACTGGGTTTTATTTTTAAATTTAGTACATTGATAAACAATTATTATTTATAATTCCACTACAAAAAATTGTGTGTACAAAAAAAAAACCCAGTGATTTTTAGTTTAGTTTTAGTTTAGTTTAGTTTTTCACATGAAAAACTAAAAACTGAAAAACAGTGATTGTTTTTCACATGAAAAACTATCACTGGGTTTTTTTACAATTAAATTTATTACGCTGATAAACAATTATTATTTATAATCCCACTACAAAAAATTATAAAAATTCTCAAAAAATAGAGATTTAGATAGTTTGAAAAATAAAGAAACACCACAGTTTTTATGAAAGTGGATTTCTTCATATTTGATATCTTATCGTACGAGAGAAACTGACAGTTTCTTCCTTAAAATAGGGTTACATAATTTTTTTAGTGTGATAAGTTTTTATGCCTTTTAAGAATACGAAAAGATCAAAATATCCGTAGCAGAATAAATACGTCTTCAAAGAAATGCATATGTCTGATTCATAACGTTTTCGTAGATATCTTATCCCCCAGTGTGACCCGTGGGTAACGAGTTATCACGAATCTTTGGTTGTGGTTAAGAATGAAAGGCTCTACTTTGGTGTACAAACAATTTTCAATGAATATCCACGAATATCTGGTCCGAGGTTCAAAAGATTATTCTACAATTGAACCAAATGATTATCCACATTTGTAATATTTTTAACCACGTGTCTACTTCAATCATTGACTCTTAAAAAGTCATTGATCATTGGATCAATGACTACCAAGATATCAAAAATTATTTGGGTACATTTTTTACAAGATTTTAGTTTTAAAAAAAAAAGTAGAGATTTTAATAAAAATTTCTATTTTGCATTTAAAAAGAATTTATTTACCATGTAACTAAATTATTTCCTGAGTTAAAATATTAAATAAAGATTATATTTAAATGATATATAATAATTTTTATAGAAACTATGTACGAAAGTAAATACATGGAAATTTTATATATTTTGTATAATTTATATGAATTTATAGAATTAATTTCTAAAAAACTATATAAAAACAAATATATTTTATATAGTTTTTTTTTTAAAGTAGAGAATTTAATAAAAAATCTATTTTGCATTTAAAAAAAATTTATTTACCATGTTACTAAATTATTTCCTAAGCGAAAATATTAAATAAAGATTATATTTAAATGATATATAATAATTTTTATAGAAACTATATACGAAAGTAAATACATGGAAATTTTATATATTTTGTATAATTTATATGAATTTATAGAATTAATTTCTAAAAAACTATATAAAAACAAATATATTTTATATAGTTTTTTTTTTAAAAAGTAGAGAATTTAATAAAAATTTATATTTTGCATTTAAAAAGAATTTATTTACCATGTAACTAAATTATTTCCTGAGTTAAAATATTAAATAAAGATTATATTTGAATGATATATAATAATTTTTATAGAAACTATATACGAAAGTAAATACATGGAAATTTTATATATTTTGTATAATTTATATGAATTTATAGAATTAATTTCTAAAAAAACTATATAAAAACGAATATATTTTTGATAGTTTAAAAAAAAAAAGTAGAGAATTTAATAAAAAATCTATTTTGCATTTTAAAAAAATTTATTTACTATGTTACTAAATTATTTCCTAAGCGAAAATATTAAATAAAGATTATATTTAAATGATATATAATAATTTTTATAGAAACTATATACGAAAGTAAATACATGGAAATTTTATATATTTTGTATAATTTATATGAATTTATAGAATTAATTTCTAAAAAATTATATAAAAACAAATATATTTTATATAGTATCAACAAATTTCGCCTATGTATTTATGAAATCCATATTATTACATATTCTGACAGATAATATATATCGATATAATTCATATATAGATTAAATCTATAATATATACTATATAAAAAATATTTTTTTTTTATATAGATTTTTAGAAATTAATTTTATAAGTTCATATTGACTATAGAAAATATATGAAGATTCTATATGTTCACTTTTGTATATAGCTTCTATAAAAATCTTTATATATAATTTTTATTTAATCTTTATATACAATATTTTCACTTGAGTTCCGTTTTTTTTTTTAAATGACGTTTGGGATCAATTTATGCGGTGGTAAAAATAAAGAGAAGAAGTAGAAGGGTTCATCATCGTTTGTTTCTTTATGATTTATATGTAAATTTATGCGCCTGAGGGTTAAAAATGACATACATAAAACCCAACTTCACCGTTGGTCTTATATAAAAATTGTATATAGATTGTATATAGAGATTATACAGTCTATATATGCTCAAATCATATGTTCACCCTCGGAGAAAAATGATATTAAGAGTCTATAAAAAAATCCATATATAAATCAGTGTATATAATTCAGTATAAAAAAATGGTTATATGCAATTTCTATCCGTTATCTATAATATATATGTATTTGTATCAACAGAATTTATATAAGTTAAAGATTTAAGAAAAATTAATTTAAACAATCATATATAATTTATTTAACAATAATATATTTAATAATGTTTGGTTTTTAATTTAAAAAAAAAATCTTTAGGTTATATAAATTCTATGAGTATTAAATGCAACATATAGAAAATCTAAATGTCCATTTTTTCATAAAGATTGGATTTACTGCATTGTAGTTTTTTTTTCAAAGCGGAGTGAATAATTGCTTTTTTTAATTTTCTAAATTTTATGTTTGTAATTCTGGATAAAATAGATAAATAGATTTTTCAATTATTTTCTACTATTTTTATGAGGAAAAGTGACTAATATTTTTTTATTTTCAATAGTCATTGTTTTTATAAATTATTAAACAATATTTTTTTCTCAAAAATCTTTATTTTGAGAAATTATTAAACAATCGGTTTTTCTCAAATATCTTTGTTTTTAGAAATTATTAAACAATCATTTTTTTTCAAAAATCTTTATTTCTAGAAAGTATTAAACAATAAGTTTTTCTCAAAAATGTTTGTTTTTAGAAATTATGAATCAAAAATTTTCTCAAAAATGTTTGTTTTTAGAAATTATGGAACAATAATTTTTTCTCAAAAATCTTTGTTTTTAAAAATTATTAAACAATAGTTTTTCCTCAAAAATCTTTGTTTTTAGAAATTATGGTACAATAATTTTTTCTCAAAAATCTTTGTTTTTAGAAATTATTAAACAATAGTTTTTCCTCAAAAATCTTTGTTTTTAGAAATTATTAAACAATAATTTTTCCTAAAAAATCTTTGTTTTTAGAAATTATTAAACAATAATTTTTCCTAAAAAATCTTTGTTTTTAGAAATTATTAAACAATAATTTTTCCTAAAAAAACTTTATTTTTAGAAATTATTAAACAATTATTTTTACTCAAAAATCTTTGTTTTTAGAAATTATAAAGCAATAATTTTTTTTAACAATAATGTTTGTTTTTAGAAATGATGGAACAATTATTTTTTTCTCAAAAATCTTTGTTTTTAGAAATTATTAAACAATAGTTTTTCCACAAAAATTTTTGTTTTTAGGAATTATTAAACAATTATTTTTTCTCAAAAATGTTTGTTTTTAGAAATTATGGAACAATAATTTTTTCTCAAAAATCTTTGTTTTTAGAAATTATCAAACAATAATTTTTCCTCAAAAACCTTTGATTTCGTAAATTATTAAGCAATAATTTTTTATCAAAAATCTTTGTTTTTAGAAATTATTAAACAATAAATTTTCCTAAAAAAACTTTATTTTGAGAAATTATTAAACAATTATTTTTTTTCAAAAATCTTTGTTTTTAGAAATTATAAAGCAATAATTTTTTTTATCAAAAATGTTTATTTTTAGAAATTATTAAACAATTATTTTTTCTCAAAAATCGTTGTTTTCAGAAATTGTTAGACAATAATTTTTCCTCAAAAATCTTTGATTTCGTAAATTATTAAGTAATAAATTTTTTTCAAAAATCTTTGTTTTTAGAAATATTTATACAATAATTTTTATATACGATCTTGTAGATAATTTGTTTACTTCGGAGACTATATATATTTATTTTGAGATATATTTTGAATATCAACAATAATATGAATATAATAAATATTTATTGAAATCGTACCTTCGTCGAGGGTAAGGGAGAGGGTGGTAATTGTCGCGAACGCCGCGAGAAACGCGAGCGTCGCGATCCCCTTAATGCTAATCATCGCGAAACCGATTTTTAATCGGTGGAGAACACAAAATGCAGTTCACTCAAATTTAATGGGGAGGTTCGAATATAATAATAATAAAATGCACGTGCACGAACAGATAAATCCGTAAATCTCGACGAAGACGAGTGATCGAAGAAGATATTCCGTACTAGGCACTCGATTCACAACCGGAGGAATCGTCTCGCGCACGATGACGATCGGCGTCGACACTGGCCCGCGGAAACGCACTGGCACCAGTTTTATACGGCGCCCACGGACTTCTACTTTTTAACGATACGTTCACACACGAGAGACTCGCCGCAGCATCGCTCACCACATTTACCGTAATGGAAGAGAAGACCAAATAAGATTTGGACACGAGAGGACGATTGACGTTATATCTGCTCGTAACAAGCATTTCAAAGTTGCCAATTTAAAAAAAAATTATGACTCGCCATTTCGTGTTTTTGTTATTGAAGGAAATTTGAATTTTATGAAAATACATGTTGTTTTTGCCATTTTTTAAAATGACATTTAATGAAATTTATTTTATGGACGTTTTTATGGACATTTGATAAAATTTATTTATTATTTTTTAAATGATATTTAATAAAATTTATTTACAATTTTTTTTATAGACATTTAATGAAATTTCTTTATTATTTTTTAAATGATATTTAATAAAATTTATTTACAATTTTTTTTATAGACATTTAATGAAATTTATTTATTATTTTTTAAATGATATTTAACAAAATTTATTTACAATTTTTTTTATAGACATTTAATGAAATTTATTTATTATTTTTTAAATCATATTTAATAAAATTTATTTACAATTTTTTTATAGACATTTAATGAAATTTATTTATTATTTTTTAAATGATATTTAATAAAATTTATTTACAATTTTTTGATAGACATTTAATGAAATTTATTTATTATTTTTTAAATGATATTTAATAAAATTTATTTACAATTTTTTTTATAGACATTTAATGAAATTTATTTGAATTTTTTTTAATGACTTTTTCATATAGTGAAAATTTTGAAAAGTGATTTTTTTTTACAAGATCAATATTTCACTATTTTTATTGCAAAAAATGTCTAATAGCTAATATATGTATTTTTTTTTCAACGTAAAATGGGCTCGCCGCAGTATTTCAAAGTTGCAATTTTTTTTAAAATGATTATTTACCATTTCGATTTTTTGTTATTGAAGGAAAGATGTATGAAAATAAATTTGTTTTTATAGAAGAATCCATGAGTGGAATATTGCATGTTGCTTTTTGATTATTTACCATTTTTATAATGCATTTTTAATATGTTGACTATTTGAGTGTCAAACGTTGTATTTATTATTTATTATCGATGATTAAAATTTCACTCAATTGCAGGTTTTTTAACTGTATTTGAAACAAGGGTGTAAAATCGAACTTTCCGCATTGCTTCCTTCTTGTTATTCACTTTTTACAAACACTGTTAAAAAATATAGCAAATTTACTGTGACAAGCAACATGAAATTTACAAAACTGGTGTGTGAAGTAATGATTAGTATAACATTCGCTGTAAAATTAACATTAGTAGAGTTAATTTAGCGAGATCGGCGAGCGGAATAGGAATAAGAAGCGAAAGTAGAATAAGAGGGGGAAGGAAATGTAAATAGTGTAAGTAAAGAGAATGTAAGTAATAGGTAAAGAAAGAGAAGCAAGGAAATGTAAAATAAAAAGGAAATGTAAAAAGGAAATGTAAAAAGGAAGTGTAAAAAAAAAAGATATGTAAAAAAGGAAATGTAAAACGGAAAGTGTGAGTGGAGAGAAGAGATGTATGTAAAGGGCGACAGAGAAAGGACTGAAGAAAGGAAAGTGTAAAGGAGATGGAATGTAAAAGGAAACGGAAACCTTGTAACCCTACGGGGACGTAATAAAGCACAATACAATACAGTACAATAATAAGGGCATTTAATACAGTAAAATAGTTTTTGATATTCTGTAATTAATGGAAAATAAATAATTTCTAGGCTAAAAAAATAAAAAAATAAAAAGAGGATGCAAAGTAGAACCTTGCACATTGCTTCCTCATTCTTTTTCGCTTTTTACAAAGCTGCCTCTATGAGGAAGTTTCTTTATTTTATTTTTGGCTTTCTTACAGAGGAAGCTTTGTGAAAGATGAAAATTATTGACGAAGTTGATGATTTTTGACGTTTCACAAAATCCAGACTGACACCAATAAATTTACAAAAAATTCAAAATCACGTAAAATTCGAACGGCTTTACCGGTCATCACGAAATTTGGTACGTGGCAGGGCTGAATGTTATTTTTCCTGTGTAGAAAATTTCAGTCAATTTGTTGAAATTTTACCTGAATTAGAGCAAAACGAAAATTTTTCGAAAAATTCAAAATCTCATACAAACCGAACCGCTTTACCGATTTGGCCCAAATTCAATACCAAAGATCGTATCACTTTGTTCAATTGTATTACGAAGTTTCAGCCCGATAGCTAAAAATTCGTTCGAGGTAGAGCATTTATGTACTTTTTTCAAAATTTCAAAATTCTTATAAAAATGAAATGCGTTAAGCGATTTTTGTAAAATTTATACCAATTGAAGATTAGCCAGTACTGTACATGTTGTTAAAATTTGAGCCGATTGGGTCGAATAGTTTACAAGGTACAGTTATATGAATTTTTGGCCTTTCATTACACCGAGAGAAAAGATTTCATTGACGCCAAAGAAATGGGCGGATGGATTTTTTTTTCATTGATTTCAACGAAATATTTCTTTGATTTCAATGAAATAGTGCATTTGAATTTCAAAGAGAACATTTCACTAAGTAAATAAAGATTTACTTAGTGAGCATATAATAAAGAAACAGTTTCATTGTTTTAAAGAGACGTTTTCATTGGTTCAAAGAAACGTTTTCATTGATCTCTCTCTCGCACCTAACCTCACTTTTTTGTTGTCCGGTTCTCCCGAACGATCGGCTTCGAGTTTCGAGGAGCCAGAAACTTAGCTTATTTCTGCCGTACTTCCTTACATACTCACAAAATTTGAGCTTTATCTGCCGCGTACTTCAGGAAAAAATAGGTTTCGAAATTTTGAGCTGGTAAGAAGAAGGTTTCATTGAATCAGAGACGATATCTTTGAAATCAATGAAAAATGTACTTTGGTTTAAAGAAATGTTTCTTCGAATCAATGTCATTACTTTTCATTGAGTTTGAGATCAACAATTTTTAATTAACAATCAACAAACATTTAAAGTTCTCCAAAATCTTAAAGCTTTGATATACACCGAGAGAAAAGATTTCATTGACGACAAAGAAATGGGCGGATTGATTTTTTTTTCATTGATTTCAACGAAATATTTCTTTGATTTCAATGAAATAGTGCATTTGAATTTCAAAGAGAACATTTCATTGCCTGTAAATAAAGATTTACTTAGTGAGCATATTATAAAGAAACAGTTTCATTGTTTTAAAGAGACGTTTTCATTGGTTCAAAGAAACGTTTTCATTGATCTCTCTCTCGCACCTAACCTCACTTTTTTGTTTTCCGGTTCTCCCGAACGATCGGCTTCGAGTTTCGAGGAGCCAGCAGCTTAGCTTATTTCTGCCGTATTTCCTTACATACTCACAAAATTTGAGCTTTATCTGCCGCGTACTTCAGGAAAAAATAGGTTTCGAAATTTTGAGGTGGTAAGAAGAAGGTTTCATTGAATCAGGGACGATATCTTTGAAATCAATGAAAAAGGTTCATTGGTTTAAAGAAATATTTCTTCGAATCAATGTCATTACTTTTCATTGAGTTTGAGATCATTGAAAGAAAAGATAGTATTGAAATTCAAGTGTTTCATTTCATTGGCAAAAATTTCCGTGAATCAATGAAACTTTTTCTCTCGGTGTATACACGCATACATACATACAACCGGACAATTTTTCTAAATCAATTTTCTCGACGTTTCAGACCATTCTAAGTGTTGTGACATGAAAATCTCAACAACAAAAATTTCATGAAAACAAAGCTTCCTCTATATCAGAGTTGTAAATCCCAATTAATTCATGAGATATAGCTTACAGTACAATTTGTTTTGTAATTATGATTTCGTAATAATAATATGTAGTGATTATAAAATAGAGTGCAAACATTTAAATAGCTGAAAAAAATAGTATTTTTCGCTTTAATATTGCAAGAAATAGTGGAAAAAATGGAAGAAATAAGTAATACATTAATTTCTTAATGCATAAATTATTTTCTTCAATTTTTTCAAAAGGATTACCGTGAATTTTTATTGAAAAATAATAATTTTTGCAGCCATTCCAAAGTTTAATCATCGTGTTACAATCGCTACATGTTATTATTATAAAATCATAATTATAGAGCTGATCGTATCATCATCATCATTATTTCTATAAGTATTAGGCATTTACAACTCTGCTCTATCTATGAGGAAGCAAAATTAAGGTATCGATGGATTGGAAAACTTTCTTTTGAGCAGAATAATAAGTGCATTAAATACAGTAAAATCATTTTTGATATTCTGTAATTAATGGAAAATAAATAATTTCTAGGCTAAAAAATATAAATGTAAAAAAAATAATAATAATAATAAATAAAAATAAAATAATAATAATAGGCCGAAATTTCAAAGAAATTTTATTGAATCAATGGAACTTTTTTTCTCGATGTACACTGACTTCTCTGTTATCCTTTTATCTCGTATGAAGATCAGACGCATAGTAACGATCAAGTTGTGAATACCTTTAATGAGACCTTGGCTCTAAACGCATCGACTATAACAGTATTTCTGTACCGGTTAGAAAGAACGCGTGGGAAGTAGTTCCACCTACGAAACATCCGCTCGCAACACAATCGCTCCGATCGCGCTTCAATCGTTTATGAGTTTAGTTCAAAATCTGCCCACATGCGAAAAAGTTGAAGAATCGTTTTTTTTTTTTTTTTTTTTTTGGTCCTTGTAAAGCAAAAAATGTGTATGAGAACCCACGTACAGAAACAGCATTAAAAAGAAAGAAAAAGAAAAAAAAAGGCCGCCGATTTACGTAGTAAAAACTACGTCATACCATATTTGAATAACTCTGACGTTGTTATTGTTAAAAATGTGTATTTAATATTTCAATGTCATGGAATATGATAAAATGAGCTATAATAATAAAACTGGTCGTTTGGAATCAGAAATGGTTGATTTCCTGCACGGCTTAAGGAGGTTGGAGCGCTCCACACTAGTCAAATCAGTGCTAAATTTTTAAAAGCGTTTCTACAATTTCAGATGGTTTAAAAATCTGTTCCAAGGTGTTAATCACATAGCAGCATTAGTTCTTGATATTCAAATACATTCACAGCTGTGATATCAACAGTAAATCGATCAATATCTGCAAATTTCCGATGTTATGTTTTTTCATCCAGTTTTTTAAAAGAGTAAACCGTAATATCAGTCCGATTATGACGACCAATAGCTCATTTTGTTTACTAAAAGATATTCTATCGATTGGCCGTCTATTTTTTGAAATCGTATTAGTAGTTCGAAAGATACAACCGTTTGTTTATCCTATCATAACCTAACCTCAAGTATACAAATGGCTGCAACTTTTGAACGCCTCATACTATAGAAAATTCGGACGGTCAATCGATTAAGGATCTTCCACTGATCAAAATGAGCTATATTTCGTCATAATCGGACTGATATTATGGTTTACCCTTTTACAAAACTGGATGAAAAAACATGACATCGGAAATTTGGAGATATTGATCGATTTACTGTTCATATGACAGCTGTGAATGTATTTGAATATCAAGAACTAATGCTGCTATGTGATTAACACCTTGGAACAGATTTTTAAACCATCTGAAATTGTAGAAACGCTTTTAAAAATTTAGCACTGATTTGACTAGTGTGGAGCGCTCCAACCTCCTTAAGGGGATATTTTAATAAAGCGAAAAAAATATTATTATATGCAATGTTAGTATAAAATATTTAAAAAATGAAAATTCGAAGTCCCTCTGATATTACAAGCTTTAATGTAATTTTACTTATCGAAATTTTAAATGCGTTTTTATCAAAATTGCATTTTTTGAAGTTGTAAACAATAGCACAAAAATTAATTGAACGATTTCGATGAAATTTTTACTGATAGAAAATAGAATAAAATTCGATATTTCTATTCGAAAAATTCAATGATTTTTGTCGAAAAAAAAAAAAAATCGAAAAATTCAATGATTTTTGTCGAAAAAAAAAAAAATTCAAACTTTTACTAGAAAATTGATGGAAATCACCAATTTTCCAAGAATCAGAAATTAATAATATACATTACTCATCGATGAGCCAAAAAAATCCGTCGTATAAAATAACATTTAATGTGTTCATCGTTATTGAAGTATTGCAATTTTTTTATTTTATATTATTTCAGTAAATTGAAAAAACTATCTTAAGCTGTACGAAACAAGAATAATTATCCTCGTATCGCGAATAAAAAGTTTCAACAAAATGTCTTCATAGATTTCTATACATAATTTTTAAAAAAACGGTAAGGTAAACGGCCCAGTTTGTGACACCTTTAGAGTAGCGGGGTCGATTTTCTGTTATTTACAGATCCCTGATATTATTAAACTGAAAATGAACGTTTTCAATACGTATATACCTTCTGAAACAGATTAGACTATTCTTCAAAGGCAAAATGTTGAGAATATTAATAAAAACATCATTTAAATATTGTTTGTCTACTGCCGGGGTTCCTGACTCTGCAGAACCACCCATGCCGCAGTTTATGACCCTCGCGTGTACCGGGTTTGTGACACTGACACCGTAGGTCCTGACCCCCGCGTGTACCGTGATTGTGACACTCACGGCGTAGGTCCTGACCCCCGTGTGTACCGGGTTTCTGACACCTATCCGGGTTTTTCGAACTCATATTTGGAAAAAATACCGATAATTAAATGAAAACGAAACCATAATAACGTTCAATGTTGAAATTTATACAGTATTCAATCCTAACCTAATTTTCAGCAACAAGTAAAAATCGTAAATATTGAGAGGGTCAGCAACCGCGTCAATAATCACAATTACGTTGGGAGTTGTTGACCCTTTGAGTTTACGGGAAAAACTAATCACTAGTTTAAGTATTCTATTTTTTGTCGATAAAGCTAATTATTGTGATCATTTTCATATAATTGTTATGTTGTATTATACTTACTTAAGAATGGAAATGATCAAATACGCGACCGATGCAGCTAGTGAGCTCCGTCTAGGCATGGCGGTTCGAACTCACTGAGACGCAATACGTTATATTAGTTAATATTTAGAAATACATTTCACGGCTTTCACCGGTGAAATGTATTTCTAAATAATTTGTTACGAAATTTATTTACTGCAGAAAAAAACTATCAAAAAAGCTCTTTAATTTGGCGATAATAAAGTTAAAATTCCACGTAAATTACATTTATGACAGTGTAAAATAGCTATCGGGGGTCAGAAACCGAGGCAGGGTCACAAACAGGGCCGTTTACCTTAGTTGTTGTAAAGTCTCCATATCTCCATAATTCAACGATTTCGATGAAATTTTTACTAATAGAAAATAGAATAAAATTCAATATTTCTATTCGAAAAATTCAATGAATTTGTTGAAAAAAAAAAAAAAAAAAATCGAAAAATTCAAATTTTTACTAGAAAATGTATGGAAATCACCAATTTTCCAAGAATCAGAAATTAATAATATACATTACTCATCGATGAGCTAAAAAAATCCGTCGTATAAAATAACATTTAATGTGTTAATCATTATTGAAATATTGCAATTTTGTTATTTTATATTATTTCAATAAATTGAAAAAACTATCTTAAACTATCTGTACCACACAAGAATAATTATCCTCATATCGCGAATAAAAAGTTTCAACAAAATGTCTTCATAGACATGGAATACCCTATACATAATTTTAAAAAAACGGTACTTGTTATAAAGTCTCCATATCACGTATATCTTTGATGCTTGAAAAACAGTTTCAACCTTTCCAACAGAACGACCCTTTAAACAAAATTACCCTTAAATCGATCACAGAATTCCGAAGTAGTATTGAATAAAAAAAAAAGAAAAAAACTTACCCAGACGGTACGTCCATTGAAAATCAACTTAACCGATAATCCCTTCTCGATTCTCCAATAGTTGTCCTTGAAATCTTCTCAATTTTTTCCAGCAGTAATTTCACTTCGTCGTCTGATCATGAATTAAAAAAAAAAAAGAAAAAAAAAAAAATTTGTTCCATCTTGTGCACTTGTTTTGTAGAAAAAAACGATCTTGAATTGAATTCTTCGATAACCGAACGTACATCTATCGCTACGAGACACTTTTCACAATTATACTAAACACTTTTGAGCTTTAAGCTGCGAATGCGAAGACGTTTTAACGTTAATGACACTTTGATTGACTTTACACTCGTTGAACTTGTAACTTTTAATTATTTTGTATTTTTTTGTTTTTTTTTGTTTTCGCGTTACCGCATGTGGTAATTAATGTTTTACGTATTAAATCGGTCAGCGTCGACGCACAGAAATCCTTGGAGAATATCTCGTTGGAGAGATTAAGAATCTGAGCTTGATTAACGGGCTGGGCTTATGGTCAGACGAGAACTCTCACCCTTATCGCTACCTCGTATTCGCACCTTACTATATTGCTCTCGAATGTCGCGGCACCAGTTACGTGATTTTCCGTGAGCGAGGATCGAGGTTTCTCCCCGTTGAGCTTGACTCATACCTCGTTCGTGTCATATCGCATGCCAACTGTAACGAGAGACTTGCAGTGATTTTTCTAGTAACGAGAAAATGCAGAAAAATAAGTAGAGAAAATCGAGATTAGTTGAAACATTTTTTGTTTGCCGTAAATAAAAAATATATACACTGTAAAAAAAAAAAAACTGTAACGAGAGACTTGCAGTGATTTTTCTAGTAACGAGAAAATGCAGAAAAATAAGTAAAGAAGATCGAGATTAGTTGAAACATTTTTCGTTTGCCGTAAATAAAAAATATATACACTGTAAAAAAAAATCTACTTGAAATTTAATGTAGAATTACTGGGAATTCTTATGCATAAACTGGTATATCAAATTTAATATGAGGCATTCCATATGAGAGGCATTCTCTGTCAGGTCCGCCACTTTTTTTCGACCCTCTCAGATCTATCCCATAATTGGCCATTTTAGTACCACTTAAAAGCACTCTTTGTGAATTTTTTTCAGATTTTTTAATCCATCCATTTAGGAAATGTATATTTTTTTTGTTATTCATATAACTTCGATGGTGTAAATCTGACAAAAAATCAGACATACAAAAAAATGTTGTTTTTCAATTAACTTTGTATTGCAATATGTCTCATATTTTTATTCGTGTTGCAAAAGCTATTTGCAGCAAAAAAAATGTTACACAATTTTCTTTACTCATTCGGATACCTTCGATATCACTGCCAATTTTATACAAGTTACAGGGATATGTCAAAAGCATACCAAAAAATTGGCATAGTGGGCATCGACTATTTGAAGGAGGAAAAAAATATTTTCCAAAATTTTCGATCCAATAAATGGCTATACGCACGAATAACTGTATGTTAACCCTGAAGGCCGTGTCGTCGTTACACGTCAAGTAGCTCAGTGGATCGATTATTTGAAGGAATAACAAAAAATAAGTGAAATAAAAAAATATATAAAAATAAAAAAACAATTAAATAAATTTAATTAATTTTCTTTCTTTTTTGAATCCTTCAAGTAGTCGATGCCCACTACACCAATTTTTTTGTAGGTTCTATACATGTCCCTACAGCTTATAAAAAATTGAGAGTAATATCGAAGGTGTCCGAATGAAAGAAAAAAATTGTTTAACATTTTTTTTTGCTGAATATCGCTTTTACAACACGAATAAAAATATGAGACCTGTTGTATTACAAAGTTGAGTGAAAAACAACATTTTTTTATACATGTATTTTTTTTGTCAGACTTACTCCATCAAAGTTATATGAATAATAAAAAAAAATACATTTCCCAAATGGATTGTTTAAAAAATCTGAAAAAATTCACAAGGAGTGCTTTCAAGTGGTACTAAAATGTGTCCAATTATGGGACAGATGGGACGAAAAAAAAGTGGCTGAACTGACAGAGAATGCCTTATCAAGCGGGCCACCCTGATTTTCAATGTTTGTAGAGTGGATTCATAATTTTTTTCCCGAGTATTTAGAGTTCCCCGAACACATACGAGTTATTTTAGATTTTTGATCCTCATAGTTTTTCTACAATAAAATACACTTTTTTTATTTTTATTTTTTTTCCATTCGAACACAGCAAAAATGTTCCGGGATAAAATGTAGGGTTTCGCGTATACTTTTTGATAAAAATGTTTCCAATATAACCTAGATAAATTTTCAGACATTTTTTGGCCAAATAATGTCATATCATTTTTTTTCGTTGTGAGGGACCATTTTTATTTTACTCGAAATTTCACAGAATTTCCGTCATAATGTTTAAAAATGATGAAAAAATCAACACGATGGCAAATTGATATTTTCACAATCTACGGCTCGGTTATTTGCTGAATCATACACAATTTACATGTTCACATTATGAAGGTATGAATTGATCATCGCGCAATTTTTGGTATAGTTAGTGGACTTAATAAGGGAAATTCTGTCAAATTTTTTTTGACTCTGTCAGTTCAACTACTTTTTTTTTCGACCCTCTCAGATCTATCCCATAATTGGCCACAATTTAATACCACTTGAAAGCACTCTTTGTGAATTTTTTCAGATTTTTCAATCCATCCATTTTGGAAATGTATATTTTTTTTTATTATTCATATAACTTCGATGGAGTAAGTCTGACAAGAAAAATTACTTATACAAAAAAATGTTGTTTTTCACTCAACTTTGTAATACAATAGGTCTCATATTTTTATTCGTGTTGCAAAAGCGATTTTCAAAAAAAAAAAAAAAAAAAAAAAAAACAATTTTAAACATTTCTTTCATTTATTCGGACACCTTCGATATTACTCTCAATTTTTAATAAGGGAAATTCTGTCAAATTTTTTTTTACTCTGTCAGTTCAACCACTTTTTTTTCGACCCTCTCAGATCTATCCCATAATTGGCCACAATTTAATACCACTTGAAAGCACTCTTTGTGAATTTTTTCAGATTTTTCAATCCATCCATTTTGGAAACGTATATTTTTTTTTTATTATTCATATAACTTCGATGGAGTAAGTCTGACAAGAAAAATTACTTATACAAAAAAATGTTGTTTTTCACTCAACTTTGTAATACAATAGGTCTCATATTTTTGTTCGTGTTGCAAAAGCGATTTTCAAAAAAAAAAAAAAAAAAAAAAAACAATTTTAAACATTTCTTTCATTTATTCGGACACCTTCGATATTACTCTCAATTTTTTATAAGCTGTAGGGACATTTATAGAACCTACAAAAAATTGGCATAGTGGGCATCGGCTACTTGAAGGATTAAAAAAAAATTAATCTACTACAGGCAACTGTAGTATTTTTTAGAATTAAAAAATTTTTTATGAACTCAGACTATTTCAGTATCATACAAGCCACATTTTAGCACCAGTATGCCATAATTATAAAATCTAAAAAAATTCTGAAATGTAAATAAATTAACTAAATATTTATATATAAAATGAATATATATTTATACTTATTTTCTATTTTTTTTAAATTTAAATGAAATAAATATTTATATATAAAATGAATACATATTTATATTTATTTTCTATTTATTTATTTATTTAAATAAAATAAATAAATAATTTTTTTTTAATGTTGTGTTAACGATCCTCAATATGAAGAAAACCAATTTGGCATTTGAAAAAACTGTAAATTGAAACTTGAATTGTATTCTACAATCGATATGCATAATTTTTAGTATTCTATAGAATTCTGGTGGTTTGTGGCAACGAATAATTCAAGAGCCTTCTCTTGAAGATTCAGTTTCTATAATTTTTTTAAACAAGTATGAGTACAGAGTTGTTTTAAATTTAATTTTATGTAAATATCGATGATTTTTTAAAACTTATTGTAATTTAGAAAAAAATTTCTTTGATTTTATTTGGGAAATGACAAAAAATCTGTGTGAATTGTTTAATATGATTAAAACTTAGTCTCTTTTTCCTAATTTTATGTAAATATCGCTCATTTTTTAAACTTATTGTAATTTAGGAAAATTTTTCTTGCTTTTATTTGGGAAATGATAAAAAAATCTGTGTGAAGTGTTTAATATGATTAAAACTTACTCTCTTTTTCCTTGCCATCTCGAACAATACGTTCGGGTATGTTAAACGTTGTGATAGCAGTCTCGGTTGCACTTTGCATAGAACGGCCCGTCTGACGACAATCGAATTCGTCTCGTGAGCGTCGCCAGGAAACTCGACAAACTACGTCCTTCGCTGCGCCTTTTTTCTTTTTTGCGAGCGACGCTGCTCTTTCCGACGAACCCATTTTCTGCACAAACAAAAATACCATCAAACACATGTAATTTTTATTTGCTTATTTTACAACTATATTCATATTTCTTAATTAACAATATCATTAATTGTTTTTTTCTTCAACTTTCTAAATTTTAGGGAAAAAATTCTGGATAAAATAGATAAATAGAATTTCAAATTATTTTCCACTATTTTGATTAGGAAAAATGACCAATATTTTTAGAACATAATTTGTAAATTTTTTTTTTATTAATTATTATAAAATAATTGTTTCTCAAAAATCTCACGGTTTAAAAGAATACATTTAAAAAAATGACATCAGCAGATAAACTATTGGCATAGATAAATAGAATTTCAAATTATTTTTCAATATTGTGATTAGGAAAAATGACCAATATTTTAATAAATTAATTTCAAAGATCTTTTTTTAAATAATTTTTTATAATCATTTTTATTAAATAATTTTTTCTTAAAAATCTTTATTTTTATAAATTTTTATAAAATAATTGTTTTTCGAAAACCTTCCATTTTATAAATTTTTATACAACATTTTTTTCTCAATAATCTCAGGCTTCAAAAGACAACATTTAAAAAAAATAACGTCAGCAGATAAACTTTTGGTGTAGATAAATAGAATTTCAAATTATTTTCCACTATTTTCATTAGGAAAATTGACCAATATTTTTAGAAAATGATTTCAAAAATCTTTGCTTTTATAAATTATTAGAAAATAATTGTTTCTCAAAAAACTTTGATTTCATAAATTTTTAAACAACAATCTTTTCTAAAAAATCTCAGACTTTAAAAGAATACATTTTTTTTAAATAACTTCAGCAGATAAACTTTTGGTGTAGAAAAATAGAATTTCAAATTATTTTCCTCTATTTTGATTAGGAAAAGTGACTAATATTTTTAGAAAAAAAAATTTTTAAATCTTTGCTTTTATTAATAATTATAAAATAATTGTTTCTCAAAAATCTTTGATTTTATAAATTTTTATACAACAATTTTTTCTCAAAAATCTCAGGGTTCAAAAGACTACATTTAAAAAAAATAACATCAGCAGATAAACTTTTGGTGTAGATAAATAGAATTTCAAATTATTTTTCACTATTTTCATTAGGAAAAGTGACTAATATTTTTAGAAAATTTTTTTTTAAATGTTTGCTTTTATAAATTATTATAAAATAATTGTTTCTCAAAAACTTTGATTTTATAAATTTATATACAAAAATTTTTTCTCAAAAATCTCAGGTTTCAAAAGACTGTATTTTTTTAAAATGACCTCAGCAGATAAACTATTCGCATAGATAAATATAATTTCAAATTATTTTTCAATATTATGATTAGGAAAAATGGCCAATATTTTAATAAAATAATTCCAAAAATCTTTTTTTTATACATGCTTATTAAATAATTTTTTTAATAAAAATCATTGTATAAATTTTTATAAAATAATTGTTTCTAAAAAATCTCAGTCTTCAAAAGACTACATTTAAAAAAAATAACGTCAGCAGATAAACTTTTCGTATAAATAAATAGAATTTCAAATTATTTTCCACTATTTTCATCAGGAAAAGGGACCAATATTTTTAGAAAAAAATTCAAAAATCTCTGATTTTATATATATTTATACAACAATTTTTTCTAAAAAATCTCAGTCTTCAAAAGACTAGATTTTAAAAAAATAACATCAGCAGATTAACTTTTGGTATAGATAAATAGAATTTCAAATTATTTTCCACTATTGTCATTAGGAAAAGTGACTAATATTTTTAGAAAAAAAATTTCAAAAATCTTTGATTTTATATATTTTTATACAACAATTTTTTCTAAAAAAATCTCAAGCTTCAAAAGAATACATTTTTTTTAAATATGACATCAGCGAATAAACTATTGGCATATCTGTCAACGAATATCATCAATTTGCTTGTAATTCCCTCCCCTTAAGAATAATCGATGTACTCACCTGAGTATTACGACGAATGTTGAAAGCACCATAGACTATGGGATTCATACAGGAATTCGTACAAGCGAATAGAAAAAGCGCTTTTTGGATACGTTGGTCGACCTTCTTAGCGCTGTCCCGATCGATCCAATACCTAAGACATTGTGTGAGAAGGGCTTACAGGTTCTATTCTATTGATAATAGTCCCCCCTACAACCCCATGGGGATATTATTGTGCTGGATGGTCATGCATTTTCCATGAAAAAAAGAAAATAATGTCGCAGAGTCAATAAAGAGAAAATAGCGAAACTAGTAAAAATTTATGAGTCTCCAAAGGAAAAACTAAAAGAAAACTTCAGACATTCTATATATTATTACTATTCTGGGTTGGAGTTTATTTTTGTTTTTTTTTCGCCCAATCCAAACTTTTTATTAGAAAAATTCATTTATTGAACAAATTTTAACATTTAGGTAAAAAAATTAAATTTGAAAATTCAATATTATCCAAATTCTCTTGTATATCAAAATGACCAATGAACTATATTGTTGATACTCGATGAAAGGATTTTTTACTGTCGTCTGACTTGCGTATGCCTTTCAATATTATCTTAAGCAAAGTTCTTAGGTTTTTCACTCTAAGCATGATTCAGACCAAACTGCTAGGCAGATTGGACTGGTTGACGTCTTATTTTCTTCCTCGTGAAAAGATACACCGGTTAAGTAAAGCAAATGTTAATAAAAGGTAGTATTTTTTAAGTGACATAATTATTACTAAATAAATTTTATGCTATTTTCTAAATCAGTGAGTAACTTTGTTTTCAGAATGAAAAAAAATTGTTTGATCCACTTAAATGATGTATCTTTTTATGAAGAAGAAAATGAGACATCAACTAGCCCAATCTGCCTAGTAGTTTGGTCTGAATTATGTGCAGAGTGGAAAACCTAAGAACTTTGCTTAAGATAATATGGAAAGACAAATGCAAGTCAGACGCCAGGAAAAAATCCTTTCAATGAGTACCAATAATATAATTCATTGGTCATTTTTATATGGAGGAGAATTTGGATGATATTGAATTTTCAAATTTAATTTTTTTGCCCTGTTTCGCTCCCCTTAAGGGGAGGGAGTCAGGTAAAAAAAATTGATTTTGGAAATTCAATATCATCCAAATCCTATTGCATATAAAAATGGCCAACGCACTATATTGTTGGTACTCGATGAAAGGATTTTTTACTGTCGATTATTCCCACTTCAAAAAATCAGTGGATGAATTATCTCGCATTTTCGATATAAGTATTGTTGTCATTATATTCGTTCCGTAAACGGCTGTCGTACCAGCGTGAAGTTGATACTCATCGGCGAACAATTTCAGGCATGTTGTTCATTTTGACAGTTGTAAATGATTTTAAAAATCGTGACTTTTTTCCGACTCTGACTTCAGAATTCACAGGTCTGACTTCCAGTCGGAAAATCCAACCTACATGGTTTTTCTTCGAGATATCAAATTTTGGCCTTCACTATTGTTCTTAAGTCGCATATTGTACCGCAGAAAGTACGCGTTACGTGCCTTTTTTCGATGATTTTTTAAAAAGTCACTTTTGGTCGGTTTTGATGTCAGAATTTACAGATCCGACTTTTGGTCGGAAAATCGAACCTAAAGAACCTAAATTTTTTCTTCTTCGAGATATCGAATTTTGGCCTTCACTATTATTCTTAAGTCGCATATTGTACCTCAGAAAGTACCCGTTACATGCCTTGTTTCGATGATTTTTGAAAAAGTCACTTTTGGTCGGTTTTGAAGTCAGAATTTACAAATCCGACTTTTGATCGGAAAATCCAACCTAAAGAACCTAAGTTTTTCTTCTTCAAGATATCGAATTTTGGCCTTCACTATCGTTCTTAAGTCGTATATTGTACCTCAGAAAGTACCCGTTACATGCCTTTTTTCGATGATTTTTGAAAAAGTCACGTTAGGTCGGTTTTGATGTCAGAATTTACAGATCCGACTTTTGGTCGGAAAATCCAACCTAAAGAACCTAATTTTTTTCTTCTTTGAGATATCAAATTTTGGCCTTCACTATTGTTCTTAAGTCGCATATTGTACCTCAGAAAGTACCCGTTACATGCCTTTTTCGATGATTTTTGAAAAAGTCACTTTTGGTCGGTTTTGATGTCAGAATTTACAGATCCGACTTTTGGTCGGAAAATCCAGCCTAAAGAACCTAAATTTTTTTTTCTTCAAGATATCGAATTTTGGCCTTCACTATTGTTCTTAAGTCGCATATTGTACCTCAGAAAGTACCCGTTACATGCCTTTTTTCGATGATTTTTGAAAAAGTCGCTTTTGGTCGGTTTTGATGTCAGAATTTACAGATCCGACTTTTGGTCGGAAAATCCAACCTAAAGAACCTACATTTTTTCTTCTTCAAGATATCGAATTTTGGCCTTCATTATTGTTCTTAAGTCGCATATTGTACCTCAGAAAGTACCCGTTACATGCCTTTTTTCGATGATGTTTGAAAAAGTCACTTTTGGTCGGTTTTGATGTCAGAATTTACAGATCCGACTTTTAGTCGGAAAATCCAACCTAAAGAACCTAAATTTTTTCTTCTTCAAGGTATCGAATTTTGGCCTTCACTATTGTTCTTAAGTCGCATATTGTACCTCAGAAAGTACCCGTTACATGCCTTTTTTCGATGATTTTTGAAAAAGTCGCTTTTGATCGGTTTTGATGTCAGAATTTACAGATCCAACTTTTGGTCGGAAAATCCAACCTAAAGAACCTAAATTTTTTCTTCTTCAAAATATCGAATTTTGGCCTTCACTATTGTTCTTAAGTCGCATATTGTACCTCAGAAAGTACCCGTTACATGCTTTTTTTCGATGATTTTTGAAAAAGTCACTTTTGGTCGGTTTTGATGTCAGAATTTACAGATCCGACTTTTGGTCGGAAAATCAAACCTAAAGAACCTAAATTTTTTCTTCTTCAAGATATCGAATTTTAGCCTTCGTTATCGTTCTTAAGTCGTATATTGTACCTCAGAAAGTACCCGTTACATGCCTTTTTTCGATGATTTTTGAAAAAGTCACTTTTGGTTGGTTTCGATGTCAGAATTTACAGATCCGACTTCTGGGTGGAAAATCCAACCTAAAGAACCTAAATTTTTTCTTCTTCCAGATATCGAATTTTGGCCTTCATTATCGTTCTTAAGTCGTATATTGTACCTCAGAAAGTACCCGTTACATGCCTTTTTTCGATGATTTTTGAAAAAGTAAGTTTTGGTCGGTTTTGATGTCAGAATTTACAGATCCGACTTTTAGTCGGAAAATCCAACCTAAAGAACCTAAATTTTTTCTTCTTTGAGATATCAAATTTTGGCCTTCACTATTGTTCTTAAGTCGCATATTGTACCTCAGAAAGTACCCGTTACATGCCTTTTTTCGATGATTTTTGAAAAAGTCACTTTTGGTCGGTTTTGATGTCAGAATTTACAGATCCGACTTTTAGTCGGAAAATCCAACCTAAAGAACCTAAATTTTTTCTTCTTTGAGATATCAAATTTTGGCCTTCACTATTGTTCTTAAGTCGCATATTGTACCTCAGAAAGTACCCGTTACATGCCTTTTTTCGATGATTTTTGAAAAAGTCGCTTTTGGTCGGTTTTGATGTCAGAATTTCCAGATCCAACTTTTGGTCGGAAAATCCAACCTAAAGAACCTAATTTTTTTCTTCTTTGAGATATCAAATTTTGGCCTTCACTATCGTTCTTAAGTCGTATATTGTACTTCAGAAAGTACCCGTTACATGCCTTTTTTCGATGATTTTTGAAAAAGTCACTTTTGGTCGGTTTTGATGTCAGAATTTACAGATCCGACTTTTGGTCGGAAAATCCAACTTAAAGATCCTAAATTTTTTTTTTCTTCAAGATATCGAATTTTGGCCTTCACTATCGTTCTTAAGTCGTATATTGTACCTCAGAAAGTACCCGTTACATGCCTTTTTCGATGATTTTTGAAAAAGTCACTTTTGGTCGGTTTTGATGTCAGAATTTACAGATCCGACTTTTAGTCGGAAAATCCAACCTAAAGAACCTAAATTTTTTCTTCTTTGAGATATCAAATTTTGGCCTTCACTATTGTTCTTAAGTCGCATATTGTACCTCAGAAAGTACCCGTTACATGCCTTTTTTCGATGATTTTTGAAAAAGTCGCTTTTGGTCGGTTTTGATGTCAGAATTTACAGATCCGACTTTTGGTCGGAAAATCCAACCTAAAGAACCTAAATTTTTTCTTCTTCAAAATATCGAATTTTGGCCTTCATTATTGTTCTTAACTCGCATATTGTACCTCAGAAAGTACCCGTTACATGCCTTTTTTCGATGATTTTTGAAAAAGTCACTTTTGGTCGGTTTTGATGTCAGAATTTACAGATCCGACTTTTGGTCGGAAAATCCAACCTAAAGAACCTAAATTTTTTCTTCTTCAAGATATCGAATTTTGGTCTTCACTATTGTTCTTAAGTCGCATATTGTACCTCAGAAAGTACCCGTTACATGCCTTTTTTCGATGATTTTTGAAAAAGTCACTTTTGGTCGGTTTTGATGTCAGAATTTACAAATCCGACTTTTGGTCGGAAAATCCAACCTAAAGAACCTAAATTTTTTCTTCTTCAAGATATCAAATTTTGGCCTTCATTATTGTTCTTAAGTCGTATATTGTACCTCAGAAAGTACCCGTTACATGCCTGTTTTCGATGATTTTTGAAAAAGTCGCTTTTGGTCGGTTTTGATGTCAGAATTTACAGATCCGACTTTTGGTCGAAAAATCCAACCTAAAGAACCTAAATTTTTTCTTCTTTGAGATATCAAATTTTGGCCTTCACTATTGTTCTTAAGTCGCATATTGTACCTCAGAAAGTACCTGTTACATGCCTTTTTTCGATGATTTTTGAAAAAGTCACTTTTGGTCGGTTTTGATGTCAGAATTTACAGATCCGACTTTTGGTCGGAAAATCCAACCTAAAGAACCTAAATTTATTCTTCTTCAAGATATCGAATTTTGGCCTTCACTATCGTTCTTAAGTCGTATAATGTACCTCAGAAAGTACCCGTTACATGCCTTTTTTCGATGAGTTTTGAAAAAGTCACTTTTGGTTGGTTTTGATGTCAGAATTTACAGATCCGACTTTTGGTCGGAAAATCCAACCTAAAGAACCTAAATTTTTTCTTCTTCAAGATATCGAATTTTGGCCTTCACTATCGTTTTTAAGTCGTATATTAAGTCGTACCTCAGAAAGTACCCGTTACATGCCTTTTTTCGATGATTTTTTTAAAATCGAGCCTTTTTTCTGTTTCCAATTTCAGAATTCACGAAACTAATAAAATGGCACGTGTTTTTACATCGAAAATGCAAGTTATTTCAGACACGATAATCTGTAAAAGTCACAGTACACTAATACAAATTTTAATACCGAGATTTGATGGTGAGCGCGCGAAGCGCGCATCCGCTGCTAGTATTATTGAAATATTGCAATATTTTTATTTTATATTATTTCACGATAGACTATATTTTGATTAGGTAAATCACAAGGACTATCTTAAGATCATAAATTTTCCATGACGATGAATAAAAAGGTAAAAAAAATAATAATATCGAACAGACAATAAAATAGCGAAAGTGGCAAAAATTTATGATAGTCTCAGAAAAAAAGAAAGAAAAAAACTTCGGACATTCTATATATTATTTCGAGCATATTTCTACAAGCTGCTCTTTTTTCAGGGTTGGAATTTATTTTTGTTTCACCCTTAGTTCGCACGAAAACTTTTTATATGATTGATGTATTGCTTGTTGATTGTTGATGGCAGTGATCGAAACCCTTGACTTACCAAACACTCATGATGTAGTACGGAGTCCAACAGACAAAGAACACCACAACGATTATTATCGTCATTTTCAGTGTTCGTATTTTGGCTCGACCAAGAAATCCAAGTGAAGAGCGACGAATTCTGTCTATAATTACACAAAATCAATGAAAATCGAAGACATTATCTCTCTGTCTCAGCTCTGCCACTTTTGCACACAATTCCTCAGATAATTTTCATAATTAATCAGATTTTGATATGACTTTAGGGTAATTTTGGAAATTTTTCAAAATATTTCAAACATTTGTTACTTTGAAAGAAAATTAACTAATTATATTTGATGTCTGCCAATTTTGCGCAGATCTCCTCAGATAATTTTCATAATTAGTCAGATTTTGATATGACTTTAGGGTAATTTTTGGAAATTTTTAAAAATATTTCAACCATTTGTTACTTTGAAAGAAAATTAACTAATTATGTTTGATCTCTGACAATTTTGCGCAGATCTTCTGAGTTAGTTTTCATAATTAGTCAGCTTTTTATGATTTCAGGGTAATTTTTGGTTATTTTGCAAAAAAAATTTTTAACATGTGTTAATTTGAAATAAAATTAACTCATTATATTCTTTAAATTGATTGTTAATAACATTTTGGAATCATTGCGACGAAAAATCAATTTTTTCAGCATTTGCACAGATTTTTATCCCTTTTCTTTCAATTCTATAATTAATCGCTTCAGAATTTTTAAAGATTCCTATCCGTTTTCTTTCAATTCTTTAAATTAATTGTTAATAATATTTTGGAATCATTGAAATGAAGAATTAATCTTTTCAGCATTTTTAAAGATTTTTATCCCTTTTCTTTCAATTCTTTAAATTAGTTGTTAATAACATTTTGGAATCATCGTAATAAAAAATTAATCTTTTCGGCATTTTTAAAGATTTTTAGCCCTTTTCTTTCAATTCTTTAAATTAATTGTTAATAACATTTTGGAATGATTGAAATGACAAAATAATCGTTTCAGCATTTTTAAAGATTTTTATTCCTTTTCTTTCAATTCTTTAAATTAATTGTTAATAACACTTTGAAATCATTGAAATGAAAAATTAATATTTTCAGCATTTTTAAAGATTTTTATCCCTTTTCTTTCAATTCTTCAAATTAATTGTTAATAACATTTTGGAATCATTGAAATGGAAAATTAATCTTTTAAGAATTATTACAGAATTTTTATCCCTTTTCTTTCAATTCTTTAAATTAATTGTTAATAACATTTTGAAATGATTGAAATGACAAAATAATCGTTTCAGCATTTTTAAAGATTTTTATTCCTTTTCTTTCAATTCTTTAAATTAATTGTTAATAACACTTTGAAATCATTGAAATGAAAAATTAATATTTTCAGCATTTTTAAAGATTTTTATCCCTTTTCTTTCAATTCTTTAAATTAATTGTTAATAACATTTTGGAATCATTGAAATGGAAAATTAATCTTTTAAGAATTATTACAGAATTTTTATCCCTTTTCTTTCAATTCTTTAATTTAATTGTTAATAACATTTTGAAATCATTGAAATGAAAAATTAATCTTTTCAGTATTTTTACAGAATTTTCATCCCTTTTCTTTTAATTCTGTAAATTAATTTTTGATAACATTTTGGAATCATTATAATGAACAATCAATCTTTTCAGTATTTTATCCGCTAAAACTACCTTAAGAGAAATACGGAATTCTACTTACCGCTAACCGATTCCCTAGAACGTCTGTATATTTCCAAAAGAATACTGGAATATGTGTATATGATAACAGCAAGAGGTAGGCAATACATCATCACCATTCCAAATAGAAAATAGATGAGTTGATGATGCCCATCGCTGGGAAATGCGTTGTAGGTGATACATTGTTCGTACCACGTGAAATTGGGATGAACCTGGACGTGGAAAGCCACCATCTGAAAATGAAAGATATATATTTTTTATTTATATAATAATAAGAATGTAATATTTATATTTTTTATAAAAAAAATATTTACAGCAAACAAGGAATTATCAACTATTTTATTTTAAATAATAAATACAACCATTTTTTTCCACGGCTCTAAAAATAATTATATATAATATATATAATAATAATAATTAAGAGATTATTTGTTATTTATAATAACAATAATAATATTAATCATAATTACTATTATTAATTATAATTATTATTTTTAGGGCCATGGAGAAAAATGGTTGTACTTATTATTTTAACAAAATTTGTTTTATTTATAATTCCTTGTTTGCTATAAATATATCAAGAAATATAAATATTAGAACAAAATTTAATTATTTCAAATCATCAAAAAGCTGAATTTGCACCATCTTCTATTTTAATAATAATTATTATTATTATAAAGAGATTATTTGTTATTTACAATATTATTATTAATAATAATAATAATCATAATTATAATTATAATTATAATTATAATTATAATTATAATTATAATTATTATAATTGTACTGATTATTTTAACAACATTTATTTTGTTTATATTTCCTTGTTTACTATAAATATATTTAAAAATATAAATATTAGAATGTAGTTATTTCACATCATCAAAAAGGTGAATTTTCACCATCTTCTATTTTAATAATAATAATAATTATTATTATTACTATTAATATTGATTGTGAGGCAGACATTTTTTTTTCAAGACAATTACTTATATTATAACCAATAAATCCATAATTGAAAAAAAAAGCTTACTTGAGGTGCAGAACAAAGTACAGCAGCAGACCAAGCACCAATCAGCATCACTTTGCCTCGCCGATCCACATCCATCAAATGCAGTGGACGAAGGACTGCGTAATATCTCAATAAAAGCAAAATGATCCAGAATTTAGATAAGACCAATTATAAGAAATTATTCGTTTTCTTGGAAAATGATTAAAAATTTTTTTTTTAATCATTAGATCCTTACCTATCTACGCTTATGCAAACTAGGATAAATGAAGATAGGTATATTCCAAATATCCTGAAAAAGGCCATTATTCGACACATTGCATCTCCAGCTTTCCATGAAACTGTTGCATTCCAGCCTATTTCCAGTGGCATCATTAACAGCGTGACCTGTTGATTTTATACATTCACAGGTGATTTAAAAATGCCACTCTTAAGGGGAGAGAGTCACATTAAAAAAATTGATTTTGGAAATTCAATATCATCCAAATCCTATTGCATATAAAAATGCCCAATGCACTATATTGTTGGTGTTCGATGAAAGGATTTTTTACTATCATCTGACTTGCATATGAGGGATTCCACGGGACTTTCGCCACCCCCAAAAAAAAAAAATCTCAAATTTTATCTAAAAGTCAGGTGCAGCGGTGTCTATTGTTGGACCAAATTTCAAAATTCTAAAAAAATAGTTGACCGGAATATGCAAATTTTTTCGTTTTTTATCGTTTTTCATTTAATCTGTAATATCTCAGAAACTATTGATCGTATCGAAATCATTAAAAGACGAAAATGTGCATTTTTTTATGGCCAACAAGAAAAAAATATATTCAAAATTAATTGCTTAATTTTAGGTCACATTTTATGGAAAAAACAACAAAATTTTTTTTTTTTTATGGTTGGACTTCAGATTTTTTCACCGGACAAATTGCCTCGGAATCTTTGAGTGATCGCTGAATTTTGAGTATTTTTTTTTCATGGGATGGCCCAATGCTGTGAGGTTACAGCAATTTGAATGTTAAAATTAAAATTAAAATTAAAAACATTCAAATTGCTGTAACCTCACAGCATTGGGCCATCCCATGAAAAAAAAATACTCAAAATTCGGCGATCACTCAAAGATTCCGAGGCAATTTGTCCGGTGAAAAAATCTGAAGTCCAACCATTTTAATTAATTTTAATTTTGAATATGGATTTTTTTATATATATTAAAAACATTCAGATTGCTGTAACGTCACAGCATTGGGCCATCCCATGAAAAAAAAAATACTCAAAATTCGGCGATCACTCAAAGATTCCGAGACAATTTGTCCGATGGAAAAATCTGAAGTCCAACCATAAAAAAAAAATAATTTTGTTGTTTTTTCCATTAAATGTGACCTGAAATTAAGCAATTAATTTTGAATATATTTTTTTCTTGTTGGGCATAAAAAAATGCACATTTTCGTCTTTTAATGATTTCGATACGATCAATAGTTTCTGAGATATTACAGATTAAATGAAAAACGATAAAAAACGAAAAAATTTGCATATTCCGGTCAACTATTTTTTTAGAATTTTGAAATTTGGTCCATCAATAGACACCGCTGAACCTGATTTTTAGATAAAATTTGAGATTTTTTTTTTTTTGGGGGTGGCGAAAGTCCCGTGGAATCCCTCATATGCTTTTCAATATTATCTTAAGCAAAGTTCTTAGGTTTTCCATTCTGCGCATGATTCAGATCAGACTACTAGGCAGATTGGAATGGTTGACATCTCATTTTCTTCTGCATGAAAAGATACACCGGCTAAATGGAGCAAACTATTTTTTTTCATTCTGAAAGCAAAGTTAATCACTGATTTAGAAAATAGCATAACATTTATTTATTAATAATTATGTCACTTAAAAAATATTACATTTTATTAACATTTGCTCCATTTAGACGATGTATCTTTTCATGAAGAAGAAAATGAGACGTCAACCATTCCAATCTGCCTAGTAGTTTGATCTTAATCATGCGCAGAATGGAAAACCTAAGAACTTTGCTTAAGGTAATATTGAAAAGCATATGCAAGTCAGACGACAGTAAAAAATCCTTTCATCGAGCACCAACAATATAGTGCATTGGGCATTTTTATATGCAATAGGATTTGGATGATATTGAATTTACAAAATCAATTTTTTTTATCTGACTCCCTCCCCTTAAGGACCTTGTGATTTCATCATGGATTGCAACTCCAAAATATATTTGTTTATTATAATGAGAGTTGTACATTATTATTATTTTTTTTCAATATTTGTACACCTAATTTTATAATCTTTTTTTATGATTACAGCTCTGAGAAAATAAAAAACGTTTTTTTATTTTTAATTTGGCAAATGTGAAAGGAAATTGGAATTATTAATATTCTTATGGTGAAAAGTCTAATTTTTTTTATAAATATGGTTCGGATTTAATTCAATTGAAGAAAATAATTATCTTGAAAAAAAAAACTTTTTCTCAAATTTTCCAATTAGCCGTTATTAATATAAAAAATTTACAAACAACGGAAAATTGTTCACAAAAGTAACAAAAAAAAGGTAAATGTAAATAAATAGAAACATTTTATTAAAACTAATTTTTTATTATTATTTTATATTTTTCAAAGATTCTGTTCGTTCGAAAAAAAACTCTTTACATTTTGTTTTTGAATGATGAAAAAATGTATCTTTAAATAAAAAAATAGTTTTTCCGTAAAAATCTTTTTCCCGCGACATTTTTGTATTTTTTCACCCGTTTTTATATAACACCATCCATTTTTTCTTCAGAATTTTATTAAAGAGTTGGCATTGCATTTATCAAAATTCTGCAGATAAAAAGAAAAATTTCTCAAAATCATTTATCTAAGACTGAAAAAAAGCTGACATTTTTGGAGTTACAAAATGACCGGAAATCGTGAGGTCAAAGTCACATCCATCCAGCGACAGAGATAATTTTTTTTTTTTTACGATAGCGAACCACTTTGATAACAAATAAAGCGCATTATAGGGGAGATGGGGGGCGAAATGGACAGGGGGTCACAACGGGCATCACGACTGAAAATAGCAATTGGGGGCAAAATGGGCGTCGTTTCAACTTTTTCGAAAACGACTTTTTTCAATTTCCTGACATTTCTCTCTTGAAAATTTTGGAAAATAGTTGGTGATATCAATAAAACAGGCATCTCTGCTACATTTAAGTATTGGGGGCAAAATTGGCACCAAAACTTTTTTAAGTTTGATAAATGATAATTTTGTTCTATTTGATTTCTTTATGATATCCCGACGTTTTTTTTTTTTAAAGAATTAATTTGATTATAAATTTTTTGAAAAAATTCATTTGACTACATTTTTTTCGGAAAAATAGTGTGATTACAAATTTTTCGAAAAAGTCATTTGCTCAACAAAGTTTCGAAGAAACGTTCTGAACGGATGGTTAAAAAAATTCTGATCTGATGAAAATTATCGATTTTTTTTAACAACTATTTGATGTATTTTTCGTAGTTTCCTTATCTAAGAAACGTACAAAACTGAGACAAATTGTTTTTACGAAAGTTGAGAAGGTGCCTGTTTTGCCCCCCCCCTGCCCGTTTTGCCCCCATCTCCCCTATTGATTGCCAGAAATTCCCAGTTGAAAAAGCGTATCTAATTTTTATGGGAGAGAAATATAGAGAGTGAAATTTAGCTTACCATCAAATCGGCTATTGCAAGATGAATGAGCATCGTATTGATTCGCGATCGGTTGGAACTGCGCTTTTTTAGTATGAGAACTAAAACCGTGGTATTTCCGGCGATGGATATTGCCATGAGAACGCTGTATGTCACGATACTGACCAAATTGCCCTCGTTGAATCGCATATCGATCGGTAATTCCGCATAATCGGTATCATTAAGAGGCACAGTCGCGTTCGACATCGTGGAGATTGTATTTATACTGCGATCAGAAAATATTATCGAACATGTACCTCGATTATCAAAATTAAGATATAGTAATTTGGCATTATTAAACAAGTACACAATTTTCTAATTTTTGTTTTCATGAAACATTCTTTTTGTTGAGATTTTCATGTCAGAACATTTAAGATGGTTTGAAACGTCGAGACAAGTGATTTGGAAAAATGGTGAGACCACAATAATATAACAGTCAAATTATCACAATGAGAAAAAATCATAACGACAAAATATCACAATGACAAATTATCACGCGAATCATCCACTTATACTGACTTCTTTAGGTTCTTTAGGGTGTTAGTTAGGTTGGCGTTCGTTTCTTTATGGAGTTAATTAGTTTGGTATTTTCCGAATATTTGTTCTTTAGGTTCTTTAGGGCGTTATTTAGATTGACGTTCGTTTTTTTTACGCAGTTAATTAGTTTCGTATTTTTCTTATATTTGTTCTTTAGGTTCGTTAGGTTAGTTATGGTTCTTTAGGTTAAGATATTATATCATTGTGATGTTTCGACGGTGTAATATTTTGTTCGTGTGATAATTTGTTTTGTGATGTTTTGTCTGTGATTTTTTTGTCGTGTTATATAACGTCATGGAACCGGAAAAATTGTCCGGATGTTTGTGTGTGTGTGTGTGATCCCGCGTAGAAAAAGAGAATCTTGTGAAGAATCTTTTAAAGAATCTTAAAAAAAGTCTTGAAAGAATCTTTAAAGGAATCTTGAAAAGAATCACGTATAGGATCCGGAGCAAGATTCTTTCCATGATTCTTTTCAAGATTCTTTCTATCCGAAAGCGTTCTGAGAATCTTCCAAAGAATCTTCGAATAAATCTTGAAAAGCGTCTTTAAGAGAATCGTGAAAAGATTCCGTCCATTAAACAGAAAAATCGTTGAAAGAATCTTAATGAAAATTTTCAGAGGAATCGAGCGAAACCTGTTGTTGCTTTTCCTTGGTGTCGGCACAGTACATTTCGATACGTCAACGAAGGGTAAACCCCTCGTGTATAGTCGAACTCAGGACAGCTTCGCAGTCTTATATACGTTCAGGCTTCAAGTCACTTGCGAGAAACGCTTCGACCGCTCGCCATCTAGCGGAGTATTGTCCACCAGTGTTTCGTATGATGTCACTAGGTGGCGAACAGACGGAGCGTTTCTCGCAAGTGGTTTGAAGCCTCAGCGTATATATAAGACTGGAAAGCTTTTCTGAGTTCGACTACACACGAGGGGTTTACCCTTCGTTGACGTATCGAAATATACTGTCTCCACACCAAGCGAAAGCCACAACAGCTTTTGCTCGATTCCTCTCAAGAATTTCATAAAAATTCTATCAACGATTTTTCTGTTTAATGGACGGAATCTTTTCACGATTCTTTTAAAGACGCTTTTCAAGATTCTTTCGAAGATTCTTTGTAAGATTCTCAGAACGCTTTCGGATAGAAAAAATCTTGAAAAGAATCCTGGAAAGAATCTTGCTCCGGATCCTATACGTGATTCTTTTCAAGATTCCTTTAAAGATTCTTTCAAGACTTTTTTTAAGATTCTTTAAAAGATTCTTCACAAGATTCTTTTTTTCTACGCGGGATGAAACGCCAAAAATTCATATAACTGTAACTTATAAAGTATTCGACCGAATCAGCTAAAATTTAAACAACATGTACAGTATTGGCTAATCTTCAATTGGTATAAATTTGACAAAAATCGCTTAACGCATTTCATTTTTATAAGAATTTTGAAATTTTGAAAAAAGTACATAAATGCTCTAGCTCGAACGAATTTATAGCTAGCGGGCTGAAACTTCGTATTAAAATTAAACAAAGTGATACGACGTTTTGTATTGAATTTGGGCCAAATCGGTAAAGTGGATCGGTTTTTATGAGATTTTGAATTTTTCGAAAAATTTTCGTTTTGCTCAAATTCAGGTAAAATTTTGACAAATCGACTGAAATTTTCTACATAGGAAAAATAACATTCAGCCTTGCTACGCACCAAATTTGGTGATGATCGGTAAAGTGGTTCGGATTTTACGTGATTTTGAATTTTTTTAAAATTTATTGATGTCGCTCTGGATTTCGTATCACGTCAGAAATCATCGCCTTCGTCAATAATTTCCATCTTTCGCAAAGCTTCCTCTTCTTTACGCAATGTCGTCCTATTTTTAAAAATAGGACGATATTGCCTAATAGATTAATATTTATAATAAGGGTTGGTTTGAAAATATAATTAAAATACAATTTTTGTTAAATCGATAATCAGATACGAATTATTTTTAAAAAACCGGACATTGTTGTCTAATAGATTAATATTTTTAATAACGTTCATTCGAACATATAATCAAAATACAGATTTTTAGAGACGTGGATAAAAATTGTTGTATTTATTATTTTAATGAAAGTTGTTTTGGTTATAATTTCTTGTTTGCTGTAATATGATATATTGAAAAAAATATAAATATTGAAATAGAATATAATTATTCCACATCATCGAAAAGGTGTATGCACCATTTTCTATTTTTTGGAAAGTCAAATACTAACGGATTATTTTGAAAAATCGGACATTGTTGTCTAATAAATTAATATTTATAATGAGGGATATTTAAAAATATAAGGAATATACAAGTTTTTATAAACGCGGAAAGAAAAAATAGTTGTATATATTATTTTGACAAAATGCGCTTCGATCATAATTCCTTGTTTTCACCAAAAAATTAGAATAAATAATTTATAAAATTCAGTAATATTGCGTTTGTTAGCATTTCGAAAAATTTTTTTTATTCAATAATGAAAAATTTTTTAAAATTCACAATCGATAAAAATATTCTGGAAAAATAAAAATATTTCTTTAAAATGGTTGAAAAAAATTATTATAAATACATTTCTTTTAGAAAATGAAAAAACGGCTTTTTGTATCGACCTATTTATTATTATTATTTGAACCGAAATAATATTTTGTTCGAATACTGCCAATCCTCGTTTAGGGGATATAGAACCTTCGGAAGTGCTGTCGGATTTGAATGCTCGTAGCTCATTTCAGTCCCTGCGCTATTCACCAAAGTGTCGGCCACTTTTTTCCTCTATGGTCCATGAGACAGGGAGGAAATCGACCCATAGCATATACATAGAAACTGTCTGCGTAAATTTATCACTTCTTTTTTCATAAATGTCTACCTGGATTCTAGATTCATCAATTTCCCTGAGGAACAGTTAAGATGTATACAGGCTTTGTTATAATAATATTAATATGAAAAAAACTTTGCACATTATTTTTTAATTTTTCTTCACTTTTCGCAAAACCATTTCAATGAGGATTGATTTTGGCTTCAGTTAAATTTTCATGAGGTTAAAACGTTTTTTAAGATTTTGACCAAATGCAAAACTAAATTTCCACATTTTTTGGAATTATAAGAAACTATTTAACGCAATCGCCAAAAATTTGCAGCAGTTAGTATGATACAGACTATTTCTCTAAAAATGAAAAATTTCAATAAAATCGTATCGAATTATATTTGTAAATTACAACAGATTAAATAAAATGAAGGAAGGAGATTTAAAAAATTCAAATTGCAATAAAACTCTATCGGTTCTCCCCAAATTTGGCACTGATCATGTTTCAATGTTAGTCTATTTGGATACAACTATAAAAATATAAAAATAACGATTCAATTTGTATAAATTAATAAAAGTCCGAGTAGATAGAGATTATAACATACGATTAACTCCCATTCAAATTCTATCGATGTGTATCAGTCTTTACACCCAGAAAAAGAATCTAGTTAACGAGACTAGAATCAACGCATCGGAAATAAAATTTCTTATTTAGATGCCGAATTATTAGACTTATATTCAACTCAAATAAATTTTTTTGCTTCCTCATAGAGGAAGCTTTGTTTTCATGAAAAAAAAAAATTTCGAGATTTTTATGTCAGGATAGTTAGAATTGTCCAAAACGTCCAGAAAAATGATCTAGAAAAAATGTCCGTATGTATGTATGTGTGTGTGTGTGTATGTATACAACTCCGAAAATTCGAACGCCGATAACTCAAGAACGGTTTTGTATATCGCGCTCAAATTTGGCACACTAGTGTAGCAGCAGACTCTCTTCAACTGTAGCAATTTTCGACAAAATCTATGCGAAAATTTCGATTTTATGCCGTTTTGAATTTTTTTAAAAAAGGACGTGGTCGCTCCAACTTTCGTAAAATTTAGTCTATTTTGCTAAATAGTTGGTTATAAGAGTAGGTGCACACAATGCTGTTTGATATTGAATTTGGCTCGAATCGGTAAAGTGGTTCAGATTTTATGGAATTTTGAATTTTTCAAAAAATTCACATTATCGCTCTATTATAACTTTTGCAAAACTTGAAATAGCAAGCTCAAATTTTGTATATAACTGAAACAATATTCAGCCATTATATATGTATAATTTAGTAACAAACAGTATGAAATTTGTGATTTTATGGAATGTTGAATTATTTTAAATAATATACGTTATCACATTTACTTTCGAAAACGCTCTAATAATAACGAAACAGAAAAAGCGAATTCACAACATGTTTTATTTGTAAGTAATATACTTATTGAGTAGTAAATATATTCAAATCTAAGAAATATATATTTGGATCGGTATATAAAAATTATTATTATATAAACGTTGATTTAAAAAATACATTTTTTTTTTTGGCATATTTTTCTCGCTGTGCCTCAAAGCTCAGAAAAACCGTCTCCCGCTGAGTAGTTTTCAGCCAGAAGCTATACACCGACCGTGCGTCACCATAAATGTTGCATTTTGATAATAATGAGCTCCAATGATCAAAGGAAATAAATATATATTGGATTGTAAGATAGTTCTAACTGATTTTATTAAAAATATCTAATACATGTATTTGGTCGTTTTAACTAGATCTTTTGCTTCCTCATAGAGGAAGCTTTGTTTTTTGCTTCCTCATAGAGGAAGCTTTGTTTTCATGAAATTTTTTTTTTTTCGAGATTTTCATGTCAGTATGCTTAGAATCACCTAAAACGTCGAGAAAAGTGGTTTAGAAAAAATGTCCGTATGTATGTATGTGTGTGTGTGTGTGTGTGTGTGTGTGTGTGTGCTGGGCTTCGAAAATTCAATCTCCTCTCACTCGGTAACCGTTCGAGCGATCCGGCTCAAATTTGGCACGCAAGTAGAGTAGCTGCCCCCTCTTTGAATGTTGTGATTTTTGCCAAAATATGTGAAGTCATTAAGATTTTATGTTGATTTTAATTTGTTGAAAAAAGGGCGTGGTCACTTTAACTTTCGTAAAAGTTCGCCGATTTGGCTAAATAGTTCTTCATAACTGAAGATACGTTCAATGTTGTATGGTATTGAATTTCGACGAAATCGGTAAAGCGGTTCGGATTTTATAGAATTTTGAATTTTTCGAAAAAAATAGATTTTGATCTAAATTACGTCGAATTTCAACAAATGAACAGAAATTTTGTACAGACGAAAAATAACATTCAGAAATGCCATGTACCAAATTTGGTGATGATCGGTAAAGTCGTTCGGATTTTACACCATTTTTCATTTAAAAAAAAATGTAGATTTTCGCTATAACTTCCGGAAAAGTTGAGAAAGTACGACAAAATTTTACATCTAATCAAAATTAGATGTAACGGTGTTTGCAGAGGTGATTTATAGCTGTATAAAACACCTCTGCAAAAGAGACACAAGGTATAAAAAAAAAAGATGCAAAGTAGAACCTTGCACATTGCTTCCTCATTATTTTTCGCTTTTTACAAAGCTTCCTCTATGAGGAAGCCAAAATTGAATAACATACTGCTTCCTCACAGAGGGAGCTTTGTAAAAAGCGAAAAATAATGAGGAAGCAATGTGCAAGGTTCTACTTTGCATCTTTTTTTTCGAGACTTTCGAGATTTTCATGTCAGGACACTCAGAATGGTCTAAAACGTCGAGAAAAGTGTTTTAGAAAAAGTGTCTGTATGTGTGTGTGTGTGTGCAGATTCCTTGTAAGCACGATACTGTCGCAATTTTAGATGTATCTTCGTCAAATTTGGCACGCAAGTGGGTTGTCATACAACGACACTTGGGATTGTAGTTGACGCGAATCGATTGAAAAATTCAAATTTTACAGCATTTTGAAAATTTTGAAAATATCGTTTTTACGCTATAACTTTCGCAATTTAAGAGATATCGAACTGAAATTTTGTACACAAAAGGACTACCGTCAAAACATGATGTGTACCAAATTTGGCGAGAATGGATAGCGCGGTTATAATTTTATTGCAATTTCAATTTAAAAAAATATATCTTCAAAGACTTCATCTCTGTCAATTCTGAGATATACGGCTGCAATTTTCGACATGATTTCACGATTATTGATTGTTAATAATGAATTTAGTCAAAGGAACTATCGATACGTCGGTAAATTTCGATTTTGGTGAATATGAAAAAAAAATGCCGGCACAAAAAAAAAAAAATTGAAATTTTTCACAGATTTATCTTAAATTTTGTTCACATATGGACTATCATCGAAAAACATTTAAGTACAAATTTGACGCAGATCTGTTCAGCCGTTCAAATTTTATTTGTAGATAAAGGTTTCGACCGCTGTTGACTAATTCAAATTTTATGGCATTTTGAATTTTTTGAAAAATCTCATTCTCGCGCTGGCTCGTTCAAATTACGAGATTCCGGGTTCTAATTTGGTCCACATATGGACTACAATGGTACAAGGTTTTAGTACAAATTTTAAAAAAATCGGTTACACGGTTAAAATTCTTCGACACTTTGAATTTTTAGAAAAATGTCTAGAGTTCAAAACAAGTCTGCAAAGTAGAACTTTGCAAATTGCTTCCTCATTATTATTCGCTTTTTACAAAGCTTTCTCTAGGAGGAAGCCAAAATTAATTAACATACATCCTCATAGAGGTGGCTTTGTAAAAAGCGAATAATAATGAGGAAGCAATTTGCAAAGTTCTACTTTTTTCTATAAATAAATAAAATATTTTTTTAGTGTCAGCTACACAGTGAAAGTTGATTCAAATAAATAAATATGTTGGAAATTAAAAAAAAAAACTGAAAAATTGAATGAAATACTAATTTGTTGGAGGGAAAGTAAATTTTCGTTGATTGAAATAATTAAATTTTGAATAAATAATTTTAGTTATTATTACCTTTTTTCTGGGTGTATAATCAATTTTTACCAGAAAAACAAAATCCTTAACCAAATTATAATTTTTTTATATATAATAAAAATATATAGTTTAATTATATATAATAAAATATATAATTTAATTATATATACTAAAAATATATAATTTAATTATATATAATTAAATATAAATTTTAGACGAACAATTGATATTTGCCAATAAATAATTAACTACGATAATTTCAATACACGGTTTAAATTCTTCGACACTTTGAATTTTTAGAAAAATGTCTAGAGCTTAAACAAGCCTGCAAAGTAGAACTTTGCAAATTGGTTCCTCATTATTATTCGCTTTTCACAAAGTTTTCTCTAGGAGGAAGCCAAAATTAATTAACATACATCCTCATAGAGGTGGCTTTGTAAAAAGCGAATAATAATGAGGAAGCAATTTGCAAAGTTCTACTTTTTTCTATAAATAAATAAAATATTTTTTTAGTGTCAGCTACACAGTGAAAGTTGATTCAAATAAATAAATATGTTGGAAATAAAAAAAAAAAACTGAAAAATTGAATGAAATACTAATTTGTTGGAGGGAAAGTAAATTTTCGTTGATTGAAATAATTAAATTTTGAATAAATAATTTTAATTATTATTACCTTTTTTCTGGGTGTATAATCAATTTTTACCAGAAAAACAAAATCCTTAACCAAATTATAATTTTTTTTATATATAATAAAAATATATAATTTAATTATATATAATAAAATATATACTTTAATTATATACACTAAAAATATATAATTTAATTATATATAATTAAATATAAATTTTAGACGAACAATTGATATTTGCCAATAAATAATTAACTACGATAATTTCTGCGATTCTAACAGGTGCTTGTTTAGCTTCACTATTACTTGACGCTATGTCATTTACTCGGATATCGGAGGATCAACGCCCACAGTGGATTTTGGGATAATTTGGCCACTTGGCTATTACTTTGCTCGGGATTTCATCTGAATCTGTCTGACGTGAGCCAACAATCCGACGTGAAACGCGATTACGAGTGTCTGTTCGAGGTTGGCGGGAATTTCACTGCTAACCGAACCGACAAAAGTGAATCAACGGACAAACAGTGAAATTGAATAGTGATACGTGACTGCCATTCCGATGATAAATATTTACATGTTAACGTGGGTTTATTTAAGGACCCCCCGACGTCCATATGCGTGATGCGCTTTTGGTGTAGGTTGTGTCGGAAACACTCGTGTCTCTCATCGTCGGAAAATCCAGAAATATCATTTCGAATAAAATAGGAGCCCTTGATTGACTGGTTCGACGTTTGCCACGTACGCGATCGATCTTCACATTGTAATTTTTGTTTGAGCCCATTATTCGCATTACAACTACCTTTATGAAATATCCTCTGGGTCATTTGCCCTTTCGGAAGTTATCACCAAAAATATTCACTTCCACATTTTTTTGACTATTATTTTCGACTATTTTTAACAATTATTGATGACGATACATTTTTATTTTTCTTGTTAAACGTAACTCAGGAAAATTACAAGGTTTGACATTTTAGGTACTTCTGCTTTAAGCAATGTTTTTAATAATTTAATTTGAATTTTTTTTCAATTATTATGTAATGTTAAACCGTGAATATTGAATTTTCATTATTGCTTCCTCATAGAGGTAGTCAAGAAGTTATCACCAAAAATATTCACTTCAACATTTTTTTGACTATTATTTTCGACTATTTTTAACAATTATTGATGACCATACATTTTTATTTTTCTTGTTAAACGTAACTCAGGAAAATTACAAGGTTTGACATTTTAGGTACTTCTGCTTTAAGCAATATTCTTAATAATTTAATTTGAATTTTTTTTCAATTATTATGTAATGTTAAACCGTGAATATTGAATTTTCATTATTGCTTCCTCATAGAGGTAGTCAAGAAGTTATCACCAAAAATATTCACTTCCACATTTTTTTGACTATTATTTTCGACTATTTTTAACAATTATTGATGACCATACATTTTTATTTTTCTTGTTAAACGTAACTCAGGAAAATTACAAGGTTTGACATTTTAGGTACTTCTGCTTTAAGCAATATTTTTAATAATTTAATTTGAATTTTTTTTTCAATTATTATGTAATGTTAAACCGTGAATATTGAATTTTCATTATTGCTTCCTCATAGAGGTAGTCAAGAAGTTATCACCAAAAATATTCACTTCTACATTTTTTTGACTATTATTTTCCACTATTTTTAACAATTATTGATGACGATACATTTTTATTTTTCTTGTTAAACGTAACTCAGGAAAATTACAAGGTTTGACATTTTAGGTACTTCTGCTTTAAGCAATGTTTTTAATAATTTAATTTGAGTTTTATTTTTCAATTATTATGTAATGTTAAACCGTGAATATTGAATTTTCATTATTGCTTCCTCATAGAGGTAGTCAAGAAGTTATCACCAAAAATATTCACTTCAACATTTTTTTGACTATTATTTTCGACTATTTTTAACAATTATTGATGACCATACATTTTTATTTTTCTTGTTAAACGTAACTCAGGAAAATTACAAGGTTTGACATTTTAGGTACTTCTGCTTTAAGCAATATTTTTAATAATTTAATTTGAATTTTTTTTCAATTATTATGTAATGTTAAACCGTGAATATTGAATTTTCATTATTGCTTCCTCATAGAGGTAGTCAAGAAGTTATCACCAAAAATATTCACTTCCACATTTTTTTGACTATTATTTTCGACTATTTTTAACAATTATTGATGACGATACATTTTTATTTTTCTTGTTAAACGTAACTCAGGAAAATTACAAGGTTTGACATTTTAGGTACTTCTGCTTTAAGCAATATTTTTAATAATTTAATTTGAATTTTTTTTCAATTATTATGTAATGTTAAACCGTGAATATTGAATTTTCATTATTGCTTCCTCATAGAGGAAGCTTTGTTTTCATGAAAAAATGTTTTTTCGAGATTTTCATGTCAGTACACTCAGAATGGGCCAAAACGTCGAGAAAAGTGATTTAGAAAAAATGTCTGTATGTGTGTGTGTGTTACACGATCGAAAAATGTAAACCTTTATAACTCGGGAATGCCTTGAGATATCAAGCTGAAATTTGGACCATAGATAGAGGGATCAAGCCTCATCGTTCATACAGATTTTTGTTAAAATCCACTTCATCGTTAAATTATTACGCGTTTTTTAATTTTTTGAAAAATGTCTGTTTACGCGATAACTCTTTCAATTTTCGAGATATTGATCTTAAAATTGGAATGAATGTGAGCTTTCATACCCCGGTGATCGCTATTGAATTTGGTTAAGATCGGTTGAACCGTTAAAATTTTATGATGTTTTGAATTTTTCAAAAAATTGACATTATCGCTCTATTGTAACTTTTGCAAAACTTAAGATAGCGAGCTCAAATTTTGTATATAAATGAAACAATGTTCAGCCATTATATATGTATAATTTACTGACGAACGGTATGAAGTTTTTGATTTTATGGAATGTTGAATTATTTTTAAAAATATACATTATCACATTCACTTTCGGAAACGCTCTAATATAATCACGAAATACCGTAATAACGAAATAGAAAAAGCGAATCCACAACATGTATATTTATCTAATTAAAACAAGGTTGCAAAGTAGAACCTTGCACATCGCTTCCTCATTATTTTTCGCGTTTTACAAAGCTTCCTCTATGAGGAAGCCAAAAATTGAATAACATACTTCCTCATAGAGGTAGCTTTGTAAAACGCGAAAAATAATGAGGAAGCAATGTGCAAGGTTCTACTTTGCAACCTTTTTTGAGAAAGTACTAAATTAATTAAATTTTAAAAAAATGTCGTTCAACCGATTGAGCTGAAATTTGGCTCACAAGTGAAGCAGCAGTCGATCTTTGATCACTGTAATTTTTGATAAAATGGATGCATAAATTTAGATTTTATACCATTTTGAATTTTTTCAAAAAGTTTTGTAAATTCTCTAACTTTCGGAAAATTGATGATATTTTCCTAAATATTTTTTCATAAGTGCAGGTATATTTAATGTTATTCGGTATTGAATTTGGTCGAAATCGGAAAAGCGGTTCGGATTTTATGGAATTTTGAAATTGTCGCAAAATTATTGTTATTGCATTAATTTTTGAAAAACATGAACCAGAGTGTCCAAATTTTCTACGTGAACGGAATAATATTCAATGATGCTAGATACATAATTTAGTAGAAATCGGTAAAAGGGTTTGGATTATACAGGAATTTCAATTTTTCGATATTAATTCTTAACGACTAAAATTTCATATTGTTTCCTCATTATTTTTTACTTTTTATAAAGTTTCCTGTATGGGAAATTCAAAATTGGTTAACAAACTTTTTCATTAAGGTAAATTTGTAAAAAGTTCAAAATAATTATCCTTTTTTTTTATTTTTCATACTTACTTTTTATAAAGTTTCCTCTATGGGAAATTCAAAATAGGTTAACAAACTTTTACATTAAGGTAAATTTGTAAAAAGTTCAAAATAATTATCCTTTTTTTATTTTTCATAATTTCCTTTATACCAAAGTTACATTTATCAATATTCGTCATTGACTTGACATATTTATTGAGAATTTATTTTACATTTTCAACATTTTCCTATTAAAAAACAATAATTTATGATTTTCTAATAAATGAGGTAAATGTAAAATAATGAAAATTTAATATTTAACCTTCTATTTTGTATCCTTTTTAAATTTTCTTTCCTAAAAATTCAGAAAAATGTTTTTGGGATATGAAAAATCGAAAAGAAATATATATACGATTTTCTCTCATGCGGTAAAAAAATGCATTTGATACAAAAAGTATCAATAAATGTTTATATTTTTAATGCAATTTTTGAATTCCATTAAAAATTACTGACACGATTTATAAAAAAAACAAATACGACAACTTGAATGCTGATTGTTATTATTATTTTTTGCAGTTACAAAAATTCACTTGACAAAATTAATTTTACAATTGCTTAATAGCATTCAAAGCCAGAATTGTAATGTCTTTCGTGGGAGGAGAAAAAGGACAATGATCTCTTTATCACGTGAACAATAAAACGTCGTGATGAGTTTCGTTTAGCATAATTTGTGAAGCGAATGCAAAAAATCATTTGTGCGAGGAAAAAAAAAATTTGCATACACACGATGCCATTAAATATAACGTTAGTTTTGATTTTTCTTTCACAGACAGTTGATCGAGACGTTGATGAGCAATTCCACCACGTAGACACAAAAGGACAATGAAGCAATCAACTTTTTTTCTAGGCTTTGGCCCTGCGGCTGATAAAGGCTAAGGCTGTGCCATCAATTGGATGAGAACCCGGCTTTAGTGATAAACTATCGGCCCCACGTGGTCAACCATAATTGTACCGTCTAGAGATTAAACGTCTCGAAAGTCAATTCCAGAATTACCAACAAATTTATCTCACTCCATTAGATCTTCGAAAATCCATTTTTCAATTATCTTTGATCTTGATTCGAGTTAACATAAATATTTTTGTAAATAAGAAAATTTCCAAATTTTTGTAAATAAAAAAATTTCCGAATTTTTGTAAATAAAAAAATTTCCAAATTTTTGTAAATAAAAAAATTTCCAAATTTTTGTAAATAAAAATATGTCCAACTTTTTGTAAGTAAAAAAATTTCCAAATTTTTGTAAATAAAAATATTTCCAAATTTTTGTAAGTAAAAAAATTTCCAAAATTTTTGTAAATAAAAAAATTTCAAAATTTTTGTAAATAAAAAAAATTCCGAATTTTTGTAAATAAAAAAGATTCCGAGTTTGTGTAAATAAAAAAATTTCCAAATTTTTGTAAATAAAAATTTCCAAATTTTTTAAAATAGAAAGATTTCCAAATTTTTTAAAATAGAAAGATTTCCAAATTTTTTAAAATAGAAAAATTTCCAAATTTTTGTAAATAAAAAAATTTCCAAATTTTTGTAAATAAAAAAATTTCCAAATTTTTGTAAATAAAAAAATTTCTAAATTTTTGTAAATAAAAAAATTTCTAAATTTTTGTAAATAAAAAAATTTCCAAATTTTTGTAAATAAAAAAATTTCCAAATTTTTGTAAATAAAAAAATTTCTAAATTTTTGTGAAATAAAAAAATTTCTAAATTTTTGTAAATAAAAAAATTTCTAAATTTTTGTGAAATAAAAAAATTTCTAAATTTTTGTAAATAAAAAAATTTCCAAAAAAATATTACTTCCGGATATTCGAAAGAAAAAAAATTCTTCGCGATTTGTTGATCGATTTTCCAATTACCTTTGATCTTGAGGCGATTTAACATAATTTGTAACAAAAAAAATTCTAAAAAATATATTATGTCCGGATATCCAAAAAAAAATCACTCAACATTGAAACGAGTCACACAATTGATCTAATAATCAGCACATTAACTCACAATATTATGATACAATTTCACAATTCAATCACAATTTTATTATATTTATTTATATTTTATCGTCTAGAGATTAAATGTCTCCAAAGTCAATTCCATTCCAGAGTTACCAACAAATTTGTTTGCCTTCATTAGACCTTCGAAAATTAATTTTCCAATTACCTTTGATCTTGATCCGAATTAATATAATTCGTAAAAAAATATTTTCCAAAAAATATTATGTCCGGATATCCGAAAATAGAAAATCACTCAGCGTTAAAACTAGTCACATGATTGATCTAAAATCTAAATCTAAAATCATCAGCACAATGTAAAAAATATATAAAAAATATTGATGCATCATATCACGGAATAATTAGTCTGTCGATAATGAACGAATGAAAATTGAATAAAATGTCAATGATCCTGTCAAAATACTGAAGAATACACTTAAGGCTGCAAAAAAATTTATCAGCTGCAAACTTTCCCAGATTGTCCATCTATTTTCTAATTACCTTTGATCTTGATCCGTATTAACATAACTGTAAAAAAAAATTTTCCAGTAATATTACGTCCGGATATCCGAAAAAAAAAATCACTCAACGTTGAAACTAGTCACATAATTAATCTAAAATCATCAGCACATTAACTCACAATATTATGACAATTTCCAATGATATTGTCAATGATCAATTATGATAAAAAATATTGATGCATCATATCACGGAATAATTAGTCTGTCGATAATGATCAAACGAAAATTAAATAAAATGCCAATGATCCATCCATAATACTGAAGAATACACTTAAGGCAATTTATCAGCTGCAAACTTTCGCAGATTGTCCATCTACTTTCTAATTACCTTTGATCTTGATCCGTATTAACATAACTGTAAAAAAAAATTTTCCAGTAATATTACGTCTGGATATCCGAAAAAAAATCACTCAACGTTGAAACTAGTCACATAATTAATCTAAAATCATCAGCACATTAACTCACAATATTATGACAATTTCCAATGATATTGTCAATGATCAATTATGATAAAAAATATTGATGCATCATATCACGGAATAATTAGTCTGTTGACAATGAACGAACGAAAATTGAATAAAATGTCAATGATCCTTTCGAAATACTGAAGAATACACTTAGGGCGAGTTATCAGCTGCAAGCCTTCGCGGATTGGGGTGCGCGTCGACACTGAAGAGATGTTTTAACGTGAGCTCCTCGAGTGGAGCTCACGTCAAGCGCGCAGGTCACCGACAACCACCAGAGCTGAAGATACGATAAGCACACGTAAGTACTGAGAGATCAAGGCTCTTCAACGTTGGTTCGCGATTCTCGACAGTTATGTTAAGATATTGGCTTAGATCAGGATTTTCTCTGTACCATCTTTATTCCACTTGACCTAGTACTTAAAATCAACTTATACCCGGCATTTCATATCAGCTTAGCCACATCAGCCAAGCGTGATCAGGTATACGTTACTGATACACTGGTGTCACTCGGATCAGGCCGGTACGTATGGAACTGGATCCAGCGTATCCAGCAATGGGGATTGGCCCTGGACCTGGCGACTATCAGGTGAGCCACATCAACCAAGCCTGATCGGGTATAGCTTACATCACATGATCGCCTGATCAGGTGACGTCAGATCAGACATTGATCGGGACCCAGCATATCCAGCCTGATCTGGTATACCTCACTGATACCTGGTGACACTCTGATCAGGCGGGTACGCATTGAACTGGATCCAGCGTATCCGGGATTAGGGTATGAAATCAGATCTGGACCACATCTAGCGACTATTAGGTGAGCCATATCAACCAAGCCTGATCTGGTATAGCTTACATCACACGATCGCCTGATCGGGTGACGTCAGATCAGACATTGATCGGAACCCAGCATATCCAGCCTGATCTGGTATACCTCACTGATACCTGGTGACACCCTGATCAGGCGGGTGCGCATTGAACTGGATCCAGCGTATCCGGGATTAGGGTATGAAATCAGATCGGGACCACATCTAGCGACTATTAGGTGAGCCACATCAACCAAGCCTGATCAGGTATAGCTTACATCACATGATCGCCTGATCGGGTGACGTCAGATCAGACATTGATCGGGACCCAGCATATCCAGCCTGATCTGGTATACCTCACTGATACCTGGTGACACCCTGATCAGGCGGGTACGCATTGAACTGGATCCAGCGTATCCGGCATTAGGGAATGAAATCCGATATCCACCACATCTAGCGACTATCAGGTGAGCTACCTCAACCGACATCACCTGATCACCTGTTCCCCTGATCAGGTGATAACTGAACGCGCATTGCTCGAGATCCAACATATCCAGCCTGATCTGGTATGCCTTACTGATACCTGGTAATACCCTGATCGCGCGGTTACGCATTGAACTGGATCTAGCGTATCCGGCATTAGGGAATTAAATCAGATCTGGACTACATCTAACGACTATCAGGTGAGCCACATCAATCAAGCCTGATCAGGTAGAGCTGACATCCCTGATCACCTTGTCACCCGATCAGGTGATATCAGATCACGCATTCATCGGGATCCAGCATAATCTGCCTGATCTGGTATACCTCACTGATACCTGGTGATACCCTGATCAGGCGGGTACGCATCGAACTGGATCCAGCGTATCCGGCATTAGGAAATGAAATCCGATATCCATCACACCTAACGACTATCAGGTGAGCCACCTCAACCGACATCACCTGATCACCTGTCCCCCTGATCAGGTAATGTCTGATCGCGCATTGCTCGAGATCCAGCATATCCAGCCTGATCTGGTATACCTTACTGATGCCTGGTAATAACCTGATCAGTCGGTTACGCATTGAACTGGATCCAGCGTATCCGGTATTAGGGAATGAAATCAGATCTGGACCACATCTAGCGACTATCAGGTGAGCTACATCAGCCAACCTGATCAGGACCGATATTGTACTGATACCTGGTCCTGTGCCGATCAAGCTGGTATGCATTGACCTGAATCCAGCATATCCACCAGTACGACTTGAAATCCATTTTGGGCCATATCTGGTGGGTATCAGGTTCTGGTCCGGATCAGGCTGACATCAGGCACGGCTGATCTGACATCCCAAGCAATCTTGACAACCGTAGTTTGTGGCTGATTTACCGTAAAAACCACCGGGTGGTTTTTTGCAAAAACAAAACCTAAAATTGATCATAACGACTGTAAAAATAACCGTGTACCGAAAAAAGACCGGATATCAATTTTA